>JAWZTI010000011.1:0-131028 GCA_039880955.1 Chlamydomonas urium | reverse complement strand
CCCCTGCCCCCGCTCCGAAAGTCCCTGACGGTGCGCCGTCTCTTCTGCTTCCCCCGCTGCCCTCATCCCTTTCGTCAACTCTACTGTTGCCGCTACTGCTGCTGCTGTCGCTGTTGTTGCCGCCACCGCCGCTGTTGGCCCCTGCAACCTCTTGGCCACCCTGCTTGCCGTCGCTCCCTGCCCCAACGCTCGCGTGAGACTCGTCGCTCAGGTCATCGCTGGCCTCCCTACCCTGTCCCATGCCCCCCACACTTCCCACCCTAGCTTCGTTGCCCCCTTCCTCCTCAGGTGGGTGTGGGGCAGGGGAGGGGCGGGGCGCCCCCAGGAACACGTTTTCAAACCGCCGGTCAAACGCCTCCTCCCTAGCGTTCAAAAGCTTGGTCAGCGCGTCCCCTGACAGCTGTGCTACTCGTTCGCTGGTGTCGGTCAGCGACGGGTCAACGCCCTTCCTGCAAAAGAGTGATGGAGGTGTGAAACCGTGTGTGCAGGGAGCTGGGTCAGGCGCCAGGTGAGATGCCAGCGTGTCGTTCAAAGCCTACACCTGTCTGACTCTCATTAGCTTGCAGGAAGGAATTGCCCCGCAACAAGAGCAGCCAAGACAGGTGGGGCCACAAAGCAGTGCCCAGCCAACCTGCGCCTTCTCAGGACATGACTCTTCTTTCCCCAAGCCCTCCGGTGACACCGGCCTCCCCCCCAGTGCTCACTTGTGGCTGAGGAACACAAAGTCGACCGCCGAGGGGATCGAGACGGTGACCTGGAACAGCGCCAGGTTGCTGCCAGTCGTTGCGCCATTGGGCAGGTACAGCTGAAACTTGTCGGAGGAGGGGTTGCGCTCCAGCTGCTCATACATGATCCCCAGCATCAGCTCCTTGACGTGGAGCAGGTAGTCGTACTGGTCCTCGGTGGGCAGGGCCAGGTAGTCTAGCCGTGCGCTGCTGCCGGCACTGCTGCGCCTGTCGGCGGGCAGGGCGGGGAGAAGGGTTAAGGAAGGAATATCATGAACAAGGGCAAGGTATCTTCGCTGTTCCTCCAATAGCCTCATCGCCCACAGCGGCGCCAATCCGATTTGTTAACCCTTTCCCCTTACCTCTCCTGACTCTCCCTTCCCTTTCCCTCGTCTTCCCGCTTTCCCTTTCCCCAGTACNNCCTCCCTCTCCTCTCCCCCACCGTCTCCATCCCCCACTCACTTTGCCGACCCGGGTGCATGACCAGCAGCCGACAAGGCGGTGTGGTGCTCCTTTGCATGAAAGGACCAAGGGCCCACCACACCGTTGCCGCCAGTCACCAGCGTCACACCATCCGACACGTCACCCGTGTCACCCTCTGCAGACATGCAACAGACAGAGGGAGGGCAGCAACAGCAGTGGAAGGGAGTGATGGCTAGCATTCCACCAGCTGCAATCGCGGAACTGAACGTGTGGGATATGTCACCCTCAAGCAGCAGCAGCACAACAGCGCACGTCTTGCAGTCCTGCTGCCCCTGTTGCTGTCCCTGCTGCCCCTGGCCTGCCCTGCGAAACCATGTCCACCGTCCCTCCAGCACCCGCCCATGCCCACCGCCTTGCGCTCTAACCTGGCATAACCTTCCAGGGGGGCCATGTGGGCGGCGCCTCATCCCCGATGTACATGACGAGCGAGATGCGCTTGCGGGGGCCGCCGCGTACGCGCCGCGCCGCCACCCGCACCGCCCAGTCGCCGCCCGTGCCGCTGTCTTTGCTACGGTGCCGCAGCTGGAAGCAGCAAAGGAGGGGCAGAGGTGCAACGAGAGGGGGGTTGATCGACATGGCCTAGTTTGTGTCATCAAGGGCTTGAAGGCTGGAGGTCATGGAACCTTGACCTGATGTCTTGCGGAAATGCTATGTTGCTGCAGGGTGTCCTGTCAGGTGCACCACCCTGTCACACTTTTCATCAATGTGTGTTCTGCTGACACGCTTCTGGGTGACGCAATGCAGGTCCTGGGCAGGTTGTGGACAACCTGACTTGCATGCCCAGAATCCACAGAAACCCCTCCACACCTGTTAACACCTCCCACACCCACCATGGACACTGTCAGATTGTATTCCTCATCCACAATTTCCTGTCGCCCGAAGCCTCTGCCGTCATGCCGCCGCCAGCCGTACGTTGACAGCTTATCGTCAAGGCTGGCATGATGACGCACCTTCAACCAGACAGCAGGGCAAGGAGGAGATTCAGGGGCGGGGGAGAGGTGTAAGGAGAAGGGGGGTCAAGCAGAGGGAAGGGGTATGAAGTGGAAATTTCGAAGCTTTCAGCACGTTCCATGAATGCCGGCTACCAAACACTCAGAGCGCTGACGCTCATGCTACATTCAGTCTCCCTCTCGTCACACGTATGAAGTGCACCGCAATGCCCCACCATTAGTCTCCCTTCCCCTCATAACATGTTTCCCCTGTCTTGACAAAGAGTGTGACGCCTTCCCTGCCCCAGGTTCCGTGCTCAGGCTGGCCCCCTCTCCTTCCTTCCCCTGCACACACGCAACTCGGCCCTGCCAAAACACCATTATCTCCCCCATTCCTTTCAAAACCCAGGTCCCTGTCATATACCCTGTCCACCCACACCGCCCCCAAAAGCTGCGCTCATACCTTGCGCTTGTTCAGCGTGTCGTGGCTGTCAGGGTTGAACCACATCAACCCATTCAGCAGCGATTTGGGCGCCCTGCGGAAAAAGGCAAGAATCAAAATCCAAAATCAGGCCAAGATGTCCGTGTAGGAGTGACGGTCAAGGGAAAGGCCTGCTTGTGTCACGTTGCTGTGTAGGTGCTGCTGCCTAACCCTGCTGCCCTTGTCCCTGCCGCCCCAGTCCGCGCTGCCCCTTGCCGCGCTGCATTTTCACTGCTGCTGCTGTCAGCATCCTCCGCCCCATCAGCATACACTATGCTGTGGACACCACGAGCACTTGTTCCCAGACTCCTCGTGCACTGCCTTTCTGGGCAACAATTCCCTTGGCTGGCTACAAGCAAGTGGCCCAGGCAGCCACCCTGTACTTCAGGTGAGCAGCAGTACATTGTAATCTTCTGGCCCTCACCCTCATCCCGTCTGCATTCGCCCCTGGCTCTGCCCGTTCCTGCCCGATGCCTACCTGGTGCGCATGCCAAAGTACAGCGCAGGCCTGTACGCGCCCCACAGCATGTCCTCCTGGTACTCCTTGTTGCTGAACTCCGGCAGGGCCAGCATTCGAGGGGCCTTGAGGGGCTGCACGTCTGCCGGCCTGCTAACAAGCAGCTCTATGACAGCTCCTGGCAGCTGATTACGCGCCTTATATGCGACGCCTGCTGCCACTGCCAGCACTGCCATGAAGATGACCAGACCTGTGTGTTGCAGGGTTTGGGTTAGTTTGGCATGAGTGGAGGCCAAGATCTTGCATGCTGCATATGTGCTTCGTCAGTATCACACACCTCCTTGCAGAGTGTTGCTCCCAGAAGCCGCTCCTTTCCTGGTTCGAGGTGCCATGAGGGCGAACGGCGGTCGGGCGCCCCCGCGCGAAACGGCTTGCCGTGCACATGGCTTTCCACACTGTTCTCATACCCAGCTGTTGCACCCGTTCGGAGAGTACCTCCAAATTTGGGTTTATTGAACGCAGAAGCCTAGGAATGGAGTACGACGACGAGGTGTGCGCTGCCGGTTGCTGTGCACCTTGTCTAGAGTGGCTGGCTGAACTAGATCCCGGACACGCTGGCAACACTAGCGCGCGCTACTGCGCCACATTCCAAATGAGCACGTGCTCAGATCATTGTTGATGCTGCGTGCCTGCCTGGCGTGCTGACCCATGCACCATGCCATGCAGCCTAGCATGCAGACGTGTGCATCATACCCCTGCACCTTTCCACTGCTGCACATGCTTGCTCCTTCGGTTGCCACACCTCCCCAACCGCGCTCGCTCACCAACCCCAATCCTTGACCTTCCTATGCCCCAACAGGTGCCTCCTGCCTCTGGTAGGGCCCTGAGCGATGACGCCGGCCCTGGCTGGACCATTGTGGTGGTGGTGCTGGGCCTGGTGGTGCTTGGCGTTGCTGCTGTGTTCTACAACCACTGGCAGAAGTATGGCAACCCCTTCACTTATGAGGTTCGGCCGAAGAAAGTTGGTGAGCACAGGGGCAGGTCTAGCAGCTGGACTCAGCCCATTCACAAGCAGTGGTAATTGCAGGAACAGCAGCGCAACACAGGACAAGCTGCACTGATCGCACAGGCCTGTTGTTGGCTGCAATCGTTGGCCCACCTGCCTTGAACTGTTTCATTCGCACCCACATATGCTGCAGGCGCCAAGCAGTTAAGGCGGCAAAAGCTCAAGCAGGGCATGCAGGTGCTGGGCGACTGATCACCCATATGTAGCACTGTTGCTGGCTTTATGAGGAGTGCCAGCACACCGCAGGCTTGCGGCAGCAGGCGGGCAGGTGCAGCGGCATCCTACAAAGTCCTACCATGCAGTTCAAAGTAGGCAGGACCGGCGTTGTGGTGTTCGTTAAGGATTGCACTTCTAACCTAGAATTTTTCACACTTACCACATTCCTCTCAGCACTTGGGCGAAAGCCGGCATGAGTTTCTTGTTGGTGCACCATTCTGTGGCTCACTCCTGTCTCGCTCTGAGGGGGCGTGCATGCTCTGCACAGTTGCTTGTATCACCAGGCATCAAAATCTCCCAGCAGGAGGCTACGAGAGAATGCTACAAGAAAGGAAGCTTGAGCATGTGTTGACAGCCTGACAGCAGTCCGTGTTTGGGCAACAAGGTGCACACTGCTCATGCTCCAAAATGCTTGATGGCGTCAGGGCAGGCATAAGAAAGTTGGCCTGCTATCTGTGTTGAAGCAGCTGCACCGCAAAGCCCTTTTCTGTCTGTTTCAGCACGAAACAGCATGTGCAACCTGACAGGCAGTGGCAGTGCCATACCAGATGCTCATTGCTTGACATGAGCCCACCCCACCCTGATCACCACGGCAAGCGGCTCAGCACAATTTCTCTGCTCAGAAGTTTGACCTTGTGGCGCTCGCCTTGAGCAGGCGCGCCAGGACGTCGTCCTTGGGCATTGCACCCAGCTCCGTGCCGCCATACAGGCGCACCGACAGCGAATTGTTCTCCACCTCCTGCTTGCCAACCACGCACGCCACAGGAATCTTGGCCTTCTGGGCGTTGCGCACCTGTGCATGGCGAAGCACAGCATTTGAGGGGTAGGCAAGGGCATGACTGGTACAAGCTGCGACGAGTAGAGTGTGCCACAAGAGGCCACGACTGGCGCGCTGCGGCAACGACAGCTTGCTATAACCTGCAATGCTTTCCCTTGGCCACCCGCATCGCCCTACTTGCACCTCCCCACCCCCCAAAACGAGCCATGGCAGAAACGCGCTGAAAGCGAGGGCATTCTCAGCCTTGACTCTCAGCACATCTAACTCGAATCAACACAGTCAACCTTCAGGCAGTTGTCTGGTAAACCCACAGTCCAAGTGACAAGACTGCCACCCCAACCTGCCACCAAGCTCTGCCCCTGCCTCTGTCGACCTACCCCTGTCGCCTGCTTTTGACATCGACCCCGCACCCACCAGCTTGGGGATAGACGCGCCTCCCTGCACCTCTGCTCGCACTCCCGCGCGCGTCATCTCCTCGACCACCGCCTGCGCGTAAGGCAGCACCTCGTCGTTCACCGTCAGCAGGCGCACCTGCAGTGGAAGGTGGTGGGGTGAGGCATTCGGGGTTGGAGAGTGCATTCAAGTACCCTGTGCGTTGAGAACCTTGCTCCATATTGCAGCAGGATTGAAGGCTTTTCATTCATTCAAGGCAAAGTCAAACACCAAGTTGCCACCCAGGGTGCGTGCACTGAACACACATGTCAGGTAGGGTGATGTGGGCAATAACATCAAAACCCGAGAGCCGGAAGTGACGGTTCGCAACAGTCCAGCAGTTACTGTGCTTAAGTGCCAAGTAACAGGGTGCATGCATGGCCAGGTCCCCGAGTGCCTTTGCTTGTGGCCTCTCCCTCTACGTTNNNCCCCCCCCCTTCCCTTCCTTCACACCTGCACGGGCGCAAGCCACAGCGGGAAGGCTCCTGCGTAGTTCTCAATGAGGATGCCGAAGAAGCGCTCCAGCGAGCCAAAGATAGCGCGGTGGATCATGATGGGCCGTTGCCGCGTGTTCTGGGCGTCAACATACTCCATGTCAAACCTGGGTGCGGGGGAAATGCGAGAACATGTGCAATTCCGTCATGCAAGGAATGTCTGTGATGGTTGTGAGGACATGAACGATGCCATACCCAGCCATCAATCGCCACGTTGTTCTATCCCATTTAATTAAGAGAGCCGCCAGTTGCCCCATCACAAGTGGTAGTTGCCAAGTGTCCCCACCGCCCCTGTGTCCCCTGGAACCCGCCCACTTCCACTCCCACCTCTCCGGCAGGTTGTAGTCCAGCTGGATGGTGGAGCACTGCCACTTGCGCCCAATGGCGTCCTGGATCTTGATGTCGATCTTGGGGCCGTAGAAGGCGCCGCCTCCCTCGTCCACACCGTAAGCCCAGCCCTTGGCGCCCAGCGCCTCCACCAGCGCGTCCTCGGCAATGCGCCAGAAGGCGTCGTCGCCGACACTCTTCTCGGGGCGTGTGGACAGGTTGATCTCGTACTTGCTGAAGCCAAAGGTGGACAGCACCTCCTCCACAAGGTCCAGCACGCCGCGGATCTCCTGCAGCGCAGGGTCGGGGGTTGAACGGGCAGATGGGGATTGGATCAGCAGCAGCAGCGGGGGAGCGTGCACTGTTAAGACAAGTCGCAATCAAACGCGTACACCAAGTCACTGTGTGCGAGTCCAAAAGTGCAAAGTGGATGCACAGCACACTGACCAGCTCCAGAGCAGGATGATGCAGACGCCTTGACACAGAGGTGCTGGCATTCCCCTCAGTGTGATTGAACCGTCTCGCACCCCCCTGGTGCCCTCCCCTCCGCTGCCTTGACGTGTGCTCTCACCTGCGCCACCTGGTCGGGCAGGCAGAAGATGTGTGCATCGTCCTGCGTGAAGCCGCGCACACGGAACAGGCCGTGCATGGTTCCAGAGCGCTCGTATCTGAGGCCAGGCAGAGGGGAGGAGGGAAAGGAGGCGGGTTGGAATGGTGGGACTGGGAGGATGTGCCACAAAAGAGGCATTGGGGCATGTGTGCGGACACAGTTTGGTTCGCTGGTCACACATCATCATCTGCCAGTTGAGTATACAAAGCTCCACCGCATGGCGCTTGCCCTGACCTGTATACAGTGCCCAGCTCAGCCAGGCGGATGGGCAGGTCGCGGTAGCTGTGGTAACCGTTCTTGTACACGGTGACGTGGAATGGGCAGTTCATGGGCTTCAGCTGGTACTCCTCATCCTCAACCTGAAGGCAGCGGAGGTGCAAGGTCAGTGAAACAGGGTGCAAGGGCGGTGAAGCAGGAAGCTGGTGCTGGACAGCAGCGAAGCATTGACGGCTTGCGATGACGGGGTTGTTGAAGTGATAGCTGACGAGCTTCAACTTAAACCTCGCCCCTGCTCCCTGTAATGTGCCCGCCAGCTTTGCTTCCTATGCCTTATTTCAAATAAGGCACATAAGTTATTTATTATACGGCAAATAAGCTATTTGCCGATTGCTGTTGCCTGCGCGATCCCGAGCCCTTGCGTCATCACAGCGCAAAGAGCCTCTGCACACAACACTTGCTACCTGGCCCTTGCCCAGCCTACAACAAGTTGACAGGACCTCTAAGCCCCCCCACAGCATAAACTCACCGGCATCTGCGCGTACATGTTCTCCTTGTAGAAGTCAAAGTGGCCGCTCGTCTTCCACAGGTCGATCTTGGCGATGTGTGGGGAGTACACCAGCTGGTAGCCGCGCTTCGCAAGCACAGGGTGAGCGGACGGGCCACAACAGAGTTAGGGCACAGCAAATCAGGCAGAACTCCTGGCTGACATGCCAGACGCTCAAGGCAACGTTTGTTGAGCGCTGACCTCCCCTGCTGCATGCCCCTGCCTTTGCCTAAAAATGCACGGCCGCTTCACAACCCTGCAGCCGTCCCCATCCCCTTCCCTGCCTGTTAACCCTTTCTGCCCACTGTTACCTTGAGGTGCAGGTCCTTCCAGAAGCTCTCGATGGTGTGGCGCACCATGGCGCCGTTGGGGTGCCAGAACACCAGGCCACCGCCAGCAGTCTCCTGCAGGTGCAGCGATGCAGCAGCCAGTGCTCAGTGGCGATGAGGTGCAGAGTGCATGGCGGCGTGGGATGCAAAGTTCACATGGAAGCCACAGTTTGTCTGCAGGACGCTGCATTCCTCCTCCCGACCCTCCCAGAAAAAGCCATACTAAATCCCCTGCACAAGCCATACTTAATCCCCTGCACTGTCCGGCTTCTGCCAGTGCTGCCAGCCAACACTTATGGCCAGCACAGCTGACAATTAGACCCAGCATCCACCTACCCCGCATCTTCTGCCTTGCCCTGCTCGTTCTTCACACAGACTCTTGCTCTCATTGCCACAAGTTTCAAAAGTCCTGTCCTGTCCTGTCATACCTGTCGATGCTGGCCAGGCTCAACCCAAACCCGACTGCCCCCAATCAGCACCTGCAGGCTGAACAGGTCCAGCTCCTGTCCCAGCTTGCGGTGGTCGCGCCTCGCTGCCTCCTCCTTGAGCGTGTAGTAGGCCTTGAGCTGCGCCTTGCTCTCCCAAGCAGTACCATAGATGCGCTGCAGCATCGCGTTCTTCTCGTCGCCACGCCAGTATGCGCCTACATGCATGCACAATGTATGGGCCAGGGACCATAACAGGGTCCATATTACGGCATGGCTCGTCACGATCAGACACAAGGCTAAGAAGCAGATCCCAAGGCAAGCCTTCACAGCGTTGTGACAGAACAAGTCCCCCCTTGCGCCATCCGCTCCTCTTGAGGTGCGGCAACCCCCTTGCTCCTGCGCCCTGCTGGAAGTGGCTAGCAGTGATGCCCTCCCTACCCCCGCTACCACGCCCTCCCTGCCCAGCTGCCACGCCTGCATCCCACCTACCATACCTTCCCTCCCCACCTGCCACGCTCTCCAGGTCAAAGCCCTCGGCACTGATTTCGCCGGTGCGCTCCACGTGAGGGCCCGCGCACAGGTCCCACCTGCGAGGCAGCACCAAAACAGAAAATGTTAGAGTGAGGTTGGTCACAAGCTGGCGCGGTACAAAGCAGGTCACATCTGGCGCAGCTGCAGGTAAATGGCAGGCCAAGCTCCGTGTGTGCCTGCGTGAGCTGTTCCATGCCACGCACCAGTGCATGGGGTTCTCCTTCTCGCCAATGTGGTAGATGGTGATGGGCGCCCCCGGGGTGCGCTCCAGGATGCTCTGCAAGATCTCCAGCTTGTAGGGCTCGTTGGCGGCACGGATGCGCGCCTCAGCCTCTTCAGCAGACACCTACCACACAGCGAGCCAGGGCAGGATGTTGGCGCCTGCCCATCCCCCCCCCACACACACACTAATCACACACTAATCACACACTTATCACACACTAATCACACACTAATTACAAAAGACAAGGCTGGCCTGCACAGTGTCCCTTTCCTTTCTACTTGTGGACGCCGTGCATCCCAGTGCGCACCTCTTCCCGCACGAAAGGCAGGTTGGCCTTGACAATCTTCTGCATCTCCTTCCTGATTGCCTTCAGCTCCTTGTCCGTAAGAGTCTCCTTCATGTCAAAGTCATAGTAGAAGCCACGCTCGGTCCAGGGGCCGATGGTGACACGTGCATCCTTGTACAGGCGCTGAACAGCCATGGCCATGATGTGTGCACACTGCAGGGCGGCCGTTGCACGGGAGCATGCGTTTGCAAAGTTGTGGAGGCCCGTGCGACAGTCACGTGCAGCTGCCTTGGGCCCATCCCAGCCTTGTGGATACACTCACGACTTCTTGCGCTGTTCGCCTGCATTCAACACTCAGCTGAGCATGACAGCTCCCAAGCCGTCTCCCCCATACAACCTGTGCCAAGGCATGACCCAGTACAGATGGAGAGAGCCGGGCACACTCACGCTGTGGCGGACACGCAGCAGCTTGGGCGACTCATCACTGGTGGGCAGCTCCATGGGCTCAGCAGCTGCAGCTGCAGAGTTCTCCGCTGCCGCTGGTGCCGATTCAACTGCTGCGGCCTGCACCTGGAACACGTTGCGCCCAGCCAACTGTTGCGCCCGACCACTGCCTGAGGACAGGTGCCTGCGACCCAGCGCTGCGTGCAGGGGTGACGACGACGCAGCGCCAGCACAATTGCTAGCGCTCGCCGGCGATTGCCGCGGCAGTGCATGGAAGGGAGCCCCAATCGGCCGCACTGCTCTCAGCAGGCGCATCAGCCCCGCCGGAGCCCTGCTGGAGGACATGCGGCTTGCAGGCGCTCGATGGCAGGCTTTGCGCATGCTGACCAGCGCTCAGCGTCACTTCTGAAGTGGATGTGGCTTGTGGCAGCGCAAGTCGCGCATGTGTGGGCCCGAGTTATCGCAGCTGCCACGCCTTCCTTGCTATTTACAGATTAGTACGTGGATAGGCGCGGGGGCAGTAACAATGAACGGCAGCCTTCAGGCCGTGATAGAAACAGCTCGCAGTATCAGCCACGAGAACTAGCTAATCGATAACGACAACCCGTTCCTGCCCCCGTATGAGCACTGTGTTGACATCATGGTGAGAGATTGGTGATGATGAGGAACCGAGATGCCAAGGCGCTCACTTCCAGTTGATGACCTTCTGGCTGTCCAGGAAAGCCTGCTTGGCCCCCGTCTTGATGACGCGGCCGTGAGGAGGGATCAGAGCATCGAACTCGGCCGCCTTGAGCTTCTCAAAGTCCTCAACCATGCCAGAGGGCTTGCCGTTGACAGAGTGAATCTGTGGCGCATCAGGGGCAAGGGCAAGCACCTTGTCAGTTAAAACAAAGCACACACTAGCAGGTGCAGCCCGTATGTCGGCTAGGCGGTCAACATTCACGCCTGACCTTGAAGAACAGGGGCACTGTGTTGGCGCGGCCTTTGAAGCCCATCATGACCATGATGAACCTTGCAAACGCATTGTTGTCAAGCTCAGAGAGACGCAGATCCTGCTGGTCATAGCTCTGGACAGCGTCAGACGTGACGATTATACCCTTCTCCTTCTTGATGAGCAGCTGAGCGTCGCCGCCGACCTTGGGGTTGATGTGAGTGAAAACAATGGGTTCAATCACGCCAGGGATAGGGGAGCCCTCATCCAGGAAGCTGGAAATTTTAGTGTTTGTCTCAGCCTTGTAGGTCATGCCCTTGCAGCCCCTGCAAAGCAGCCATGACACAGCCATGGTGGCTGAGTTTTGCACATTGTAGCAGGCAGCGGCCATCACACCGTGCACAAGGCGCACATGAGGCGTCACGGTGCATGCAGACTCACCACAGAGTGGCATTGTACTTGGTGACAAAGTAAGGGTCGTCTGCGGATGTCAGCGCAACAGCACCAGCGCAACAGCACACAATATTGAGCTCTGTCTTGCATGCAAAACATTTGCCAGCGTACAGACAGGTGCAAACGCGCGTGGTGACCACAGTAAATTGCAAAGTACGTGCATCCATCCTTTTCACTCACCAACACCATGGCCAAAGCACAGGCGGACAACGTGCTTGACGGTGCCCAGCTTCTCAAGATCCTTCTCAGTCTCAGGGCTCAGGCGCACGGCGTTGATGAGAGTGAGCTCGCCGTTGTGGCGCACGATGGTCATAATGCGGGTGATGACAGCCAGCGGGTTCAGGGGGAACTTGCCCTCCACCGCAAACACATCGGGGAAGATTTCCACAATGGGGCCGTTGCCGTAGGGTGTGGGGTGCTTGTAAGGCATACCTGCTGAGTGTGCACAAAAGCACAGCATGGATTAGCCATGAATCTAGAAAGTGACAGCAGCTTTGAACGTCGGGCGAAGTAGCGTCAGCTGCCTGAAGATCGCCCCCCCCCCTGCGGCTTCAGCTCACGGTGGCCCCTGAATGTCAATGCACACCGTCCAGTCCATTGCGCACCTGCGTGTCGGGGTCACAAGTTTCTTCGCTTCTTTCGGCCTACACGCACGCGAAACAACAAGAGTCAGCGACAGGCACGAGCGCTGTGAGCATGCTGCGGCCACGCGTGCAAGGCGCCAAGTCAAATGGGCATATCGACCCATATCTTCTGTGGCTTGAAGGCTGGTACCTGATGCAGCTCCCGCAGCAAGGTTGTGCTTCGCGCCTTCAGCAAGCAGCTGGCTTTGCACGCTTGCAGGGACACAGGACGTTCAAGACGTGGGTGTGTGAGCCGGGTCACACCTCACTTCGCTGCTCCTTCCTATGCGCCATTGACAGGCCGCGGCAAAGCTACTTTGAGCATCCAAAATCATCTTTACAGGCCGTTGCTCACATCAACAATGCAGTCCCAAGCACATCTTTTATTAATCAATTCAATAATTCAGGCATGCAGCTGTGGGTCGCTTTGGAACTGAGCCAGAGCAGCATCGTCCAGCTGGTTTTTGGACATGGCAATGTCAGCTCGGATGCGGGCAATGAGCTCCTTGATGCCGCCAGCAAACCTCATTTCAGGTCGCAGGTAGCCCAGTGCTACCATGTTGAGCCGCTGGCCATAGAATTGCTCAGGGTACCTGCAGGGTCAATGGCAGGGCACATCATCAGAATGGCTCGAGGCAGGTACACCAGCAGATTAACAAGATGGTGAATTGCGCAACGCTGCATACATGGCGAATTGTGCAACGCTGCATACTTGGCAACGCATCCATGCTGCAACCCCCAAGCCTGTCAACCCTTAAACCCACGCACTTGTGCAATACATGCACCTCAACCGTCTCCTGCACCGTAGCGTCTCCCTCGGAAACAGTCGGGCGCCGCCCCACATTCATCACCATCTTGTGCACCGCACGGTCCTGTTCAGACCAGGCGCCACCCGCAGGCACGTCCAGCCGAGCCCATCCAAAGTACACGCCACGTGGCAGCTGCTTTAGCGTGTCTGCCAGCGGCGCAGGGTCGATGTTGGCGGTGGGGACGCCCATCTGACTGCTGCCGCGGCCAAATCCAGTGACTACGGGACCCGAAAGGTACAGCGGGGCTCCTTTGAAGCGGTACTGCATGGGTACCTGGAGTGGATGCGGCGCATATGTCAAAGGGCCATGAGTGTCGTCATGAGCAGATGCCTGCCCTATGTCGTGCCCTTGCCAAGTTGCAACCGCTTTGTAAGACTTTGTCTCCTGCTGCCCTAATTCAGTAATGCATCTTTGCGTTTGCAGGTCTGCCCCCAGCAGACCTGCAGTGTGGCCAGGTACAAGTCTGGCTCATCAACAAAGTCCACCACCTCCAGCGGCAGATCAAACACAAGCTGCTCTAGTGCAGCCCTCACTGGCAACTCATGAGGCACCATGCTGGGATCCTGCTGCCGCAGGCCGCAGTGCCAGGCGCGACCCATGGCGTGTGACAGCACAATGTGGCCACCTGGCCGCAGCAGCAGCGCTGCACGCAGCAGCGCCTCGCGCTGCGAGTGCACGTTTCCAAACACGCTGTTGAAGAAGAAGGCGTCCGCGGGGCCCATGTAGTTGGGAAGATCTATGACGTCGCCACACCACGTGCGCAGCCCTAGATGGGTACAGCAATGAGGCAAGGTGTCATGACACAGGCGCAAGTGTGCGTGCTGCGTGCTGTTGCTTGTGCAATCTACGTTCCATGTCAGCAACTGGAAGCTGGTGCTGATTCACACCTGCTTCGTTGCCTAGCGTCGTCTTGGCACCAAAACGCTTGCGCAGCTGTTCCAGCATGTTGTCTGCCAGATCCACTGCCAGTATGTCCTGTACACCCTGCATCTGGAAGTGTGGGATGAGGCAGCCTGTGCCACTGCCCACGTCGATGATGCGAGAGCCCGGGCCCAGCCCTGGTACCGCCTGGGCGATGCGTGCCAGCCTCTGTACAGGGGTCACCAGCAGTGTTGGCATGACTGTAGCCTGGGACAGCAAAGCACTTCCCGGCAGCAGGGCAAGCGCAAATCTCACCTGCTCCACGTCTGCTGGTAGCGGCTGCGTGAATTGGGAGATGGTGGCAGGGTTGTTGAATATCTGGCGCTGGCGCTCATCGTGGCTGGTGCGGTCCATCGGCTGAGCTGCTGGTGCTGGGCACCGTGGAGCTGACTGGGCGGCCTGCGTCACATCAATCCCATGGGATGCATGGCAACAGCAGATTGTGGGTGTGTTCAAGACTGTTTGCCTGCTTCCACTCGTGTTAGCGGAAACGCGTGTTGGCTGAGAGCCACCTGGTGTCTGTGACCCTGGCTGAAAGGCCGGACCGCAGCACGTTGCCGACCCAAACGAGTAGCCAGCGTCCTGGAAGAAGCAGGAAGATATAGCATGGCTTCGACCAGCGAACCGATCCGATTGCATTAAACGCACCTGCAGGCAACACCAACTGGCCACACTCTTCACACTTCACATCGGAGCAGACCGCGGCCCCGTGCAATGCTGCAGACATCCTAAGTTGCCCTGGATTTCATGATGGTGGGCAGCACGGTTGAAGCGGAGTTGCTGGAGATTCGGCAAAAGGTTAAGGCCCTAGAGAGCAGCAAGGCCAAGGCCGCAAGCAGGGCAGAGGAGGCACAGAAGCTCATAGCATCACAACGTGCCCAGATAGACAAGTTCAAGCAGGAAAACAGGCAGCTGCAAGTGGAGATAGATGGCAAGGTGAGTGGCGGTTGCAGGCACCTTATTTCGGCGAGGTAAAAGCAGTTCTAACCTGCCGCCACTACAGGCTACAGCGTCGACCTCGGTCTCACAACAGGACCGCCTTGACAAGCTGCATGAGCTTGCTGACACGTACACCAGGAAGGTAGGCTGCAAATGAGACAGGGAGTTTGCCATGTCAGCTGGCCTGTGCGGGTAAGAGGGGCAAATGCTTTCTCCGAGATGGTCAGGCACAGCCTCGTTAACAAGTACAGGGCTCGCAGCTGCATGCTGGCCTCTCGGGTTGAAGCAGCAGGCTTGAGGGCCTTGAGTAAGTGCTCGCACCGTCTGCGTTGTTGACATTTGCACACTGCAGATTGAGATGGAGGGTCGACAGCTGGAGTCAATACAGCAGGAGTTGGAGCTCACACAAGTCAAGGTACGTTACTTCATCGCCGTCTCTGATGCACACAGCCCTCCAAGTGGTCTGTTTGTTTAGGGGGCTGTGGGGTTTCCCTTGGGCTCCTCCTCACATGCATATAAGAAAGTTGCCTTTGAACAGAGGGTGGTTGGGATTGGGTGGGAAGCTGTTCTCTTGGCCGGGAAAGCCACAGTCAGGGGAGTGGCTTGCAGTGTATCTGCAGGGTCCGAGTAGCAAGTAACTTCACCGCTGCATTTTTAGGTATGCGCAGCAAGAAAGTTGTGTTTGCAAGACAGGCCCTGCATGCTCACATGCTCATCAAATGGATGCTGACATACAGTTCAATCCGTTTCCGCTGGTGCGCGCAAACAGGTGCATGAGCTGCGCAAGGGCATGGGAGGGACGCACGCGCCCGACGAAAGCCAGCGCCAAGCAGCCAAGCATCGATTGGTAAGGGGAGGGCATTGATGCTGGTGTTGTTGATTTACACCCAGCACTGATGTGCGTCTTGGAGAGAGGAGGCCGGGGAGTGTGGTGAGGGGCGAAGGGGGCAAAATGGGATCTGATAAGTTGGAAGCGTTGCTCAGCCCGCACAATCATGTGCCCCACGCTCTCACACGTAGATTGTGGCTGCCACTGCCATAACTCAAAATCAAGCAGCTGACAGGATGACCACATGCTCATCCCAGCGGTTTTGGTTCTCCATAGATGCTTGTGTCTGAAAGTGGTTATCTTAGTTGGTTTGCATTTGCGTGATTGTCTTGCCATGCAGGTGCTGGAGAACAGGCTGGAGCAGGCAGAGCGGCGCTTCTGCGAGACCCTGGCCAAGAACAAGGAGATGCGGGAGCAGATTGAGTCCATCAATAAGCAGCGGGAGACATTTGAGCAGGTGAGAGCGTGGCTGCCTTGAGCACAGGCGGGTGGAGCGGAGTTTTTGGACAAGCAGCTGGCGGAAAAGTTTTGGTGGTCAGCAGCAGGCTAGTAGGCTGCATGTCTGGCAGGCAATTCAAGCTTTGAAGCTGGGTAGCTGTCGCCTGCCCGACGAATTCTTCTCAACAGGCACAACTGAAGCTTGAGCGGGAGCTGGCTGGCAAGCGCAGCAAAGTGTTGACGCTGCGTCAGACGATGACTGTCGCCAATGAGGCACGCCTGCTGGCTCAGGGCCAGCTGGAGAGCCTTCGAACACAGGTTTGCTCATGCATGGCAAAGGCAGTGGCGCACTAGGGGCTAGCAGGGTTTATCAGCAGATGAATACGCCCATAAAGGAATCGGTGAGATTCGTGGATTGACAAAGCATAGTTGCCGGTGTATGCGTGATGTACCCTTCAGGCTTGGGTGTCCCACTGCGTCACGCAAAGTGCAGCAGTGGATTATGTGTTTCTGCTGCGCCTTGCTGTGTGTAGTTTGACAAGGAGCAGGCGGCGTTTGAGGCCGAAACTGCCGAGCTGCAGCGCTGCTTGAGTGGCGACCAGCAGCTGCTGGAGGTGCAGGCACAGCGCCTGGAGCGCTTGCTCAGCACGCCTGATGTGCAGGGGGGGCAGGTGGAGGAGGAGGAAGGGGGCCCGACGTTCGAAGAGGCGGTCAGCCAACTGGCGGAGGTGAGGACGGCCAAACAGCAGCAAGGGGCCTACGCTACAGCATAGGGGATACGGATAAGGAAGTGATTGGCTGCCTTTGTATGTTCCGAACGCAGCATGCGTCAGCCTTCGAAGTGTCGCGCGCCTTGGCGCCTGCTTGACCGTAGGCTGCTGGGCTTGAATCCAAGGCATTCGCACAGCTGTTCACGCACTACTCCAACCTGGAGGCGACCAATTTTGCGCTGTTCAACGAGTGCAACGTTGCCAATGAGATGATTGCTGCAATGCAGAAACGGATACGATCGCTTGAGGTAACAGGGTGGAACAGGGGGCTGTCCAGATTGTTGACATGACTTGTGCAGCAAAACGCCTTGGCCGAGTGGCATGTCATCACAAATGCTTGCTTTGTTGTGGCTTTGATCGCATGCAGAACGAAGCACGCCAGGCTGAGGTGGAGGGCGTGTTGGGGAAGCAGAAGGAGGTCATCCGACAGACGCTGACGAAACGGGACCAGGCGCTAAGGTGCGCGCTACAGCTATCAGGATACCAACTGAATGCTTGTTCCTCACGTGCCTGTGCAGCATGCCAACCAGGTGTTGCTTGCTCGCCGCCCATCTTCCTGCGGCTTTAAGGCTGACTACCCCACTACGCTTGACTCTGTGCACTGCGCTCGCTGCGGCGCCCCTGTGTCACACGCAGGCGGGCTGAGGTGCTGGATGAGAAGCGTGGTGCAATGGGGCGGCGCTTAACAGCCATCAGGTCAGGCGTCAGCCACGTGCTCAAAGCCCTGGGCTGCGCCCCAGCAGGGCCAAGTGGGGCGCCAACAGGGCCAGACTCGGGCCTGTCTGCACTGCAGAGACAGCTACAGCAGACGCAGCAGCAGGCAACCAGCCTGGCGCAGAGCCTGGGGCAGATGGAGGCGCGAGCGCGTGCCATTGTGGCAGTGTGGTCGGTGGTGATGGGCAAGACATCCAGTGTCCCAGGTGCCAAGGCCATGGTGCAAACACCGCTCAGCAGTGCACGGTCCAAGGAATTGGCGATGGCAGCAGCCTCGGTTGTGGCAGCATCGTCTCATGGGGCGGCAGCAGCAGGGAAGAAGAGCGCAACGGGCGGGGTGGCAGGGAAGGGACAGGCTGAGGCGTCACCCAACAAGAGCTATGGCAACAAGCTGTTTGATGACTCAGGGTCGGAGAGCGAAGATGAGGCGCCTCTAACACGGGATCAGATACAGGAGCGAATAGCAAGTGGCAGATAAGGTTTCAGAGGTGACTGACTCAACTGTCTGGTATGCCCACATGGACAAGGCCTGGAGTTTTGCTGAGCCTGTGTGCTGTGCTGGCGTAGCATCGCAGCAGATAAATAGCTCTCGTCCTTTACAGGACACGAGTAGTACACAAGCATCGCCATTGTAATGAAGCACCAGCCTGAGCATTGACAATGCCACAAGTGCAACTAGTGGTGCACCTCTGCTGCTCCGGGCATGCTGTGTGCGCAGCAACTGGCAGCAACCTCAAGTATGAGTGCCTGATTTGCGTTCTCAGTGATCCTCAGCTAATCTAATGTCAAATGCAAACAGCAGCCTGTTACAACCCAATAAAGCACTCTGCACGCGCTACACAACAGAAAACACTATGCCACCATTGCGGCTATGATAGGCGTGAGCAGCATCAGCCGACACCCATAGATTTCCACGACGGTTGGTTGTAGGGCCCCTGACGGTTTGCCTTTTACCATACCCTTGGCAGCTGCCCGCAAGTTGCTGCAAATGTCTATTCCTTGGACAGCACCTCATGCTGCCAGGTGCTGCATGTCGGGCTGGGAGCACACCTTGTACACTGCACCACTGACACAGCCCTTGGACGTGATGCGGGGGATTGCCTGCAGCAGCAGCGGACAAGCACGAGGCGTGAAGTACATAGCAGAACAGGCACAAACACCAGGCCACATATGGCTGCGTGAACTACGTGTCACACAAACAGCTCTTTGCAACGCAAACATGCACATGCTGACAGTGCACATGCTCAACACGAAAGGCACGGCAGATTCCCTGCGCAAGCGTACCTTGACGCTCTTCCAGTGCTGCTCGTCTGCCTTGAGGAAAGACACCAGCTCGCCGGGAAACTCCTCACCAGCAATGACCCAGCCCTGCACCGCGCACGTTGAGTGTGCCCAATCAGCAAAACATCGCGGTGCATGCATGTGCCATCAAATTGATTGAAGGGAGCTGCTAGCAGGGCTTGCATGGCATCCATGGGGCTTTGGATGACCTATGCCGCACATACCATGGTGCCGGGGTTGACGATATCGTGGCGAATGCTGGCGAACAGCGTTCCTGCTGGGAAGATGGTGGCAGTGGGCTGGCAGGGCGACAGGTCCTCCACTGCCAACCCAAACATAAGCTGGCCGTCGGGAGTGGATCCCCAGAACATAGGCTGCACGCCAGCCGCATCTCGGGCAGCCAGCACACGGTGCATCACTGTGAGGCCGCGATTGCAAGGGTACGAGTCAAATGGCTAATGCACAAGGGAAGCGTTTTGTTCAACAGCTGCTAGCTGCGGTTGCGCACCGGCTTCCAATGCTGCCCAGCCACACTCGGTGCCAGGAGGTCACGTACCTGAGTCATAGATGACAAACGCGAAGCTTCCCTTGATGGAGGATAGCGACTCCAAGGCCTCGCGCAGCATCTGGTCGTCATCCTCTGCCACGTCCGTGTCGCGGAACGAACTGTAGAAGTCAAGCAGCCAGTGAGCTGCAGGGCGAAAGGACGGGCAGGTGGGCTTGGGCTTGGGCTGCAGGCGCTTGGGCCAGCGCGACATGGGTGAGAGCAGGGCGCGGCACTCACCATCGTCTTCCTCTGCAGGCTTCACGTTGCTGACAAAGGCGTCGTGAGCAGCCTCGACAACATTGATGCCTGGCCAGTCAGAGACCTGCGCAGGCGCAGCAGGTGCGTGGCAAGTGTCGGGACGCCCCTGTGCAGAGTTGGGGGCAGGCATGCGGGTGTGCGCTGCCAACGCACCTCGCCGGAGAACATGCAAAAGATGCCATCACGAGCCGCAAAGGAGCAGTAGGGGCCGTGCATGAAGCCAAAGCCGCAGCCCTTGCCTGTGGTGACCAAAGGCAAATCACAGAGGTGAACCCAATGCAGCCAACAATGCGGGTGCTTTGCAATTACTGATGGGTGCTGCCGATCGGCCACCGTCATTGGCGGGCGATGAACTTTGTTTCACCTAGCAGCTTGATGTCGGAGGCGCCTCCAGGCTTGAACGCGGCCTCCAGCACGGCCTTGCATGCAGCCTGCGCACGGTAAATTGGTCCGGCGGTCCTAAACCTGCAGGAACACGTCGAGATTCTGACGATGCACCTCGGCAACACCCGTCGCCCCCAATCACCTCCTCTTCAGAGTCGGCGTGCGGCTTCGAGTGGGCGCCAGGGCTTTCCAAGCCTGCGGGAGGCCTGGCGATGGCTACGCAGCACGCACGGCGCAGGCAGGTGCGTCAGCACAATCGAGCATCCGCACACGCGGCAAGGACTCGTGATGCTTCAGGCCCCCAGCTCACCGGTGCCAAACACTGTGACCATGCGCTGCACCGTCATGGCGCTGGGTGCTAACAGGAGGGCAAGAGGAGCGCCCGGAGTGGTAAAGCAAAGGAGGACAGTCGCAATGCGTCTAATGCGGGTGAATTGGCTCGTGAGAATGCACTGGTTAGCGCAGATTGCTGATTGAGCTCCCCCTGTGGTGTCGGGGGACGCAAGTATGGAGCCACGTCAGCGATTCATACCCGCCCGCGCACTGTGGTAAACAGGTACTTTGACGAGCGCATTCGTCTGAACAGCCGTCAAAGCCGTCTGAAAAGCCGAGCACACTAAATTTTCAGCAAACCCTACTTGCCTCACTGTGGGATGACTGCTCAAGGTGTTGTTCTATGCGCTTCATGGAGTCTGGACAAGCCAACAGTACCATGACTACGCCTGCTATCTGTTTAGGAAGTACCAGAGCAGGATGAGGCCAACAATGCAGCCAGCCATGCCCATGACCATGTTGACACCCTGCTTGGAGTTCATGACCTGCACTGCAGCCGGCAGTAAGCACATGTTGGCGTGCAGGTGGTGACCAAGCCACTAAGTAGAGCCCATTCGCATCATGCGACATCTGGGGAACTTGGTGCCAGCAATCTGGCCAACGTGCAAAGCTGACCTTTGCGCCGCTCAGGACACACACATCACCAATCACAACACGGTGCTAGGCGCAAGTGGTTGCATGGCAACATCTGCTCCATGTGGTATTCCCAGATGCGCACCGTCTTAAACTTGTCGTTTACCGAGCTGAGCAGGCCTCGGACACCAAACATTGAGGCATCCTGCAGCAGATCAGGGTCTTTATAAGCGGCACGGTGCCAGTATGAGGGCCATGGTGCCCTGTGCCACATCAGAGCACCCGTCTAAGCTGGCGCACCATCTTGTCCAACAGGCCAAGATGAGAGTCAGCCTCGTTCTTTATGTTGTGCGTTGCCTGCACAGTGTCAAAGGGACAGGAACGATGATACACACGTGACTGGCTTCGTTGAGGTTGTACGCTGCGTGCCTGCATGCAACGTCCTGACTGGAAACTGAAACCCACCTGCTTCAGCAGTGCCACCTTCTCGGACAGCAGGTCCACGCCCCGGTCATTCTCGCGCTCCAGCGACTCCACGTCCACTCTGCGGCCCCTGTACGTGGTCACATGCATGATGCAGGTCGATGTGAGCAGGCATGCTGCTGCGCACGCCGGGACCGCTCTCGTGCCGACGCACCGCGCTCCAAACTCCATGAGGGCTACCGCTGCCGCAGCAGTGACGGCATGCACAAACAAACGAAGCAGGAACCTGGAGGTTGCTGAGGAAATTCATTGCAAGCTTTGGATTTACAGTGTGGGAACACAATTTGCCCTAGCTCATCTGGGTCGTCCTCCCTCCTGAGCAGTTGAAGAAGGGGGCTGCTCTTCCTCCTCCGACTCGCTGTCGAGGATCTGCAAGGCAGGCTCGCAGCAATGACAGCAGTGTCAGACGAGCGCACACGAGCAACACAAACTGACCAGCCACGAGGGCCTCTCCCCACACCAGCCTGCGTGCCCACCTTGCCAGTCAGGCCTTGGTTGAACGCCTTCTCTAGGTCCTGCGCAAGCAGGTGGGTTGGTTGCTTGCGTAAGCTCAGAATGCCCAAACAAACTATCACCATCTTGCCAAAACAGGCCACACCTGCTTACCACATCGAACAGCGACACAAGCCGAGTCTTCTCCAGGTCTTCCTCCGTTGCACCAAAGATGGTGCGGAGGTCGATGCCCTTGGCTGCCTCCGACCCCTGAGCGACCAGGCGCTCGCATTCGGACAGGTAGAGTAGCTTTTGGAACAACGCCTTGCACGCGGTGCGGCGCTCCAAGCCGACTGTGGTGAAGCCCTCAGTGTTGAGCATCAGGGTGCCATAGGTGTTGTACACCCTCTGGGCACGCGTTTGCAGCGCCTCTGCCACTTCCGCATCGGTCAGGGCCGCAGCAGCCTATGTGACAGAAAGGCAGGAGGGCACCAAAGCAGAGCACTGAAGCATGATAGGGATAACTACAGTGTGTTCACCAATGCAGACATCAGGTACAGACACCACTTAGCTGCACAAGGCTGTGTACATCCTCGTGAACACACTAGCTGTACCCTACAAGACACCTGGTGTGTACTGGAGTGCTGATTGAAAGGCTCACTTGAAGTGCACGACAGAGTGCCTGTGTGCTGTGCATGACTGCTGCTGCTGCCAGCCTGCACCTTGAGCGCCAGCAGGTCCTCAACAGCGTCGTGATCGAACTTGCGCAGGCGAAGCACGTACCACAGGTACTTGCGAAACACTTCGACGCCAGTGAACCCTGTGGAACCTCGCAAGCCCTGCGAGCAGCTCACCGGACAGGGCGTGCAGCGGTAATAATGAGAGCAGAAGCAGCTGCAGGGCTCAGCGTTCATGCGGAAAAAGATCACCTGTTGCACAGTCTGCCTTTGCCTTGTGACTGCTCACAGTGTGCGGCGCATAGCAAGCAAACTCACCCTGATGATGCCTGCATTCAACTGATCGCGCTTGTCAGGCAGATATTCGCTCAGCTCTGTGACCAGACGCTTGTTGCGCTCGATCTGATGCAAGGGCGCAAGCACGGCGTTTGGGCAGGGGAAACCATGAATGGAACAGTCAAGTGACCCAGCGGCGTGCGGAAGAGAAGCGAGAAATCCAAGCTCAGGTGAAGCCCATGCATGCACTGGCATGTGAGGGACGCTGATCTAGTGCGTAGCAAGCTCAGTGCACCTACCAGTCGCTTGCGCTTTTCCTCGGGTGTGTTTGTCTTCTGGTACACCCGGTTCACTGCCACAGCCAGTGTCAGCAGCAGGAGGCCAACACCTGCCACTGACAGGGTGCGCCCCACATTGTCGACTGTGAAAAAGGTCCCGGCTGACTGCACGGCCTCTTGAGCGTTGAACAGCTGCATCAACGCAAGCGAGCGAACGGACAACATTTAGCATCCAAAGGGAATCTGCATTTGTCGCTTCCTGCTGTGCACTTGTTATAAGATGTATTTCGCCAGTGCTGTTGCCGGTCAACACTCTGTTGATTGTGAGTCTTACCCGAACAGGCACCTCCTCCTCAACCTCAGTTGTGACCTCCACCTCCACGTACTCTTGCTCCGAGTCTTGATGTTGTGGCAGTGCTTGCAACTGCTCATCTGCAGCGTCCGCCATGTCCTGAACCACACCTTCCTGCTGCTGCTGCTCAACGAGTGCTGGCTGCTGGTGATGCACCTCTGAATCCTGCACTGCCGATGCAGCTGTCGCAGGGACTGTTGGCAGGCGTGCTGGTGTAGACTCCGACGCAGCGTGTCTGTGCTGTGCGTCGCTGTTATGTTGTGCACCTGCGCAAGCACATCCCAGGATGGCAAGCCAAGCCAGCCCTTGGATGAAAGCGACTACCTGGGCTGATCATGAGGCCCGCAGCTTCATCCTACACACCTGCTGCCGCTCGTGTCACAGGCGCTGCTCGTGTCGTAAGCCAGTCCCTCTGACCCGAGCTGGTGCCTGCGGGCAAACAGTATGGCTCAGCCGTCAGGCAGTTGTTGCATCGTGCGCTGCTGCCCTGGCAGGTTGATTGTGCAGCACCTGGCATGCAGGGACTGCATCTCTGCCTCGTTAGCTGATTGATTTCCTTGATCTGCAACATGATGAAATTCTGCAGAGCGCCCAGGCAGCTCTGAAGATCAAGATGAAGGTGTTCCTTCCTTCAGGTGTGGGATGGCACTTGCAACAACGTCCGCTGCTGGGTCAGCAAGTTATCCCGGCGCCCACAACATGTCTGCATCGTCCTCTTCAACCAGCTCTGCAGCTTCGACAGCGCAGGATCGGCTGCAGGTTCTTGCTGGCCAGCTGAATCCAAGTGCGGCAACGCGTTGCAAGCAGCGCTGTGTACCGAGGGCGCCGCTCTGTCAAGTAAAGCGCTGAAAGAAATGCACCCGCTCCTGCATGCGTGTGCAGGCCGCGATGCCACGCTTACACGTCAGATGTGCGCAGCGTCGCTGGGTTTCAACCCCGACTTCCCTCAGGCAACGACAACGGCCCTGTTCCCAGAGGCAGCTCACGACGGTAAAGACCTGGGCTGCATGCACATGCAACTGGAGGGCGAAGCCCTAAACAGCTCTGTCCACCTCACAACTGAAACCAGTGCGGCCTGCATCCCTGCCAACCAGCCCTGTTGCTGGATGGTCTGCTCAACGCCAGCGAGCGCGCAGTCAAGGAGCGCGTCAGGGCGTACATGGTGAGGCGTGCAACAGGGAGCGAGAGCAACATGGGCAAGCGATTGTGTGTGGATGTTTCATGCTGCTGTCACCCTGCCTGCATAGGTCAAGGAGGTTGCTCCAGTGATTACGGGCTACTGGGAGAAGGCTGAGTTCCCGTTTGCGCTGGTCCCCAGCTTTGCCAAGCTCAAGCTAGCAGGCGGCTCAATCCAGGGCTACGGCTGCTCGGTGAGGCCAGGCTTATACGTTCAAGCTCCAACAGTGCTTCAGTCTGTGCTTTGCGGCTGTGGCGCCAGCTGATGGGCTGGCTGCAGACGGCTGTGCCAACAGCTTGCCCTCTTTGCTGCCTGCCTGCCTTGACTGCTTTCCCAGGGCCTGTCACTTATGGAGGCGGCGATGGCTGTGGTTGAGATCGCGCGCGTTGACTGCAGCATGTCGACGTTCCTGCTGGTGCACTCATACCTGGCGATGCTCACCATCGGCCTGCTGGTGTGTTGTCAGTTGTGGGGACCTTGTTGCATGCCGACTTAGCTGCGCTGTTGCTGAGAAATATCGTGTTGCACATACAAGAGGGTGGCATGAGCGGACAGCGCACTTGAGCAGTCCCACAGACTGCTAACGCCCCTTCAATTGACACATAACGAGCGTCGTTCTGTTCCCGGTTACCCCAGGGCTCTGAGCAGCAGAAGGAGGAGTTGCTGCCACCCATGGCACGCCTGGAGTATGGTGGCTGCTGGGCTCTGACAGAGCCTGGGTATGGCAGTGATGCATCGGCCCTGCAGTGTAACGCGACCAAGGTGCCAGGTGAGAACGGTGACACGGTTGTGCTGAATGGTTGTGTCTGACCACTTGGCCTTGCAGGCACCTGGTTTGGTGCAACGTGCTGACTTTTTTCATGCTGCCTTGCTTGGATGCTGCTGCTGCGGCATGTTCGCCTGGTGCAGGCGGTTGGATGCTTGATGGCAAGAAGCGCTGGATTGGCAACGGCACATGGGCCGAAGTGACTGTGGTGTGGGCGCGCAACTCAGAGTCTGGCCAGGTAAGACGGGTGCGCATTACCTGGCGCAATCCTCGAAGGGAACGGTGCCGCCACGCTCGGATAAGTGTTGCTGCACCCCGGGTTGAGCCATGACATGCTGCGTTTCATTTTCATGTCCTGATTCAACATTTGCGTCTGAAGCAAGCATGCACTGCTTGCTCACCGTGGCCTACAGATCAACGCTTTCATTGTGCGCAAGGGCACACCTGGCTTCCGCACCAAGAAGATTGAGAACAAGATTGCGCTGCGATGTGTGCAGAACGCAGACATGACTTTCGAGGTGACAGGCTTGTGAGCATTTCACCTCCAATCCACAGCCCCAGGAGACAGTCAGGCATGGCAGCTGCCTTGTGTCAGCCACTCACCATACTGATGATGAATCACCTCAGCTGCAATGCTGCAATGCTGTCATTGTTGTTTTTTGTGCAGCGCTGCTTTGTACCTGAATCAGCGCGGCTGCCCGGCGTCCAGTCATTCAAGGACACCAACAAGGTGCTGGCGCTGTCCAGGTCAGGCACGCTTGGGGTTGGGCAATGATGATACAAAGCACCGATGCTATGCACTGTCTGCTCATCGCAGTATTTAGCCAAGTTGTGTCTGGGGGCACGTGCGTTTCCACATGCTCCCGTCATCGCGCACAATGACACAAGGCACCGCACTGATATACTGTGCGCAGGATTATGGTTGCCTGGCAGCCGGTGGGTGCAGCTATGGGCGTGTACGACGTGTGTGCACGCTACATCCAGGAGCGCCAGCAGTTTGGGTCGCAGCTGGCGGCCTTTCAGCTGGTGCAGGAGCGCATGGCTCGCATGCTGGGCACAGTCCAGGTGATGCGAGATGTTGTGCAACAGGACATAAAAATGGGTTGCTTGTTTGCCAGAGGGCGAGCCCCCATTGAAGTTTGGGCTTGTGTGTGGCCTGGCAGCGATGGGTGAGGCTTTAAATTTTTACTTGTCCTGATCTCCATGATGCTCAGCAGCAACAAGCTGGTACAATGCTTGCTGCTTCCTTGCAGGCCATGTTCCTGATGGCACATCGCCTGACGCGGCTGTACGAGGAGGGGCGAGGTACGCATGAGCAGGCCAGCCTGGTGAAGGCGTGGAACACGCTGCGGTGTCGGGAGGTTGTGTCTCTGGGCCGCGAAATCCTGGGCGGCAACGGCATCTTGGCGGAGTACACGGTGGCCAAGGTGAGCGCGAGTGCAATTGCTTCCTCAATTGCCAGCCAGACGTCTGCTTGCAACACATGCTGCTTGCATGTTCCTCCAACTTTGTGCAGGCGTTCTGCGACATCGAGGCGTTCTACACATATGAGGTGCGTGCTGCCTGGCTGGATGTTGGTAGAGCTGTTGCTCTGCAAGCCAAAGTGCTGTGGTCTGACATTGCTGCAACGTGTTTGCAACCTGCAGGGTACCTACGACGTCAACGTGCTGGTCGCAGGCAGGGGCATCACCGGCACAGCTGCATTCAAGGCTACCAAGGCCAACAAGTAGCTGAGCAACATCGATGAATCAATAGATTGCCCACACCGACCCACACTTGCCCTTTTGCATGCGATGCGCTGCTTTGCCTTGACATTTTCGTGGCAACCCAGCTTTTGACCTAAATGAACTACGCGATCAGGCAGGGCAGCAGTGCCTGCCTGCGATGCCGAGGGACGCAACCTCAGGGCCCGTCGCGACGGACAACAGTGCTGCGCAGCCGCCTTGGTCTGCGCGTCTCAGGTACCGGCATTCAACAACGGCACGATTGCATGGGTGCATCAGGAAAACGAAACCAACTTGGTTTCGGGCGATCCCAGCACCCATCCCCGGATTCATGCATGCTTCTGCATGCCCTGTGCATGTGGCGTGACGCTTGCCCACATGCGCTACCCGGCGCCATGCTGCCCATGCTACTCCCGACCCTACCCCTACCCACACCCTCATAGCTTCCTCTTCGTTCGGGCCTAACGAGCCCGGCTACGAGCCTGACGCAGCAGCGGCAGCACGCAAGCTGGACGCTCAAAAGTGGATCAAGTCCTGGTGAGCGGGTGGTTGAGCGGAACTTGCGCTTCGGAATTAGTACACATGTATCTCAAGAGGCAGGATTGTGTGCATGCAGGCGTGACGCCAATGCCGGCGCAGCGGCAGCGGCGGTGCCTCAGCAAGCAGCGGCAGAGTTGTCGGGCGTTCCCACGCCGCCGGTGGAGCCCAAGGCAGGGGGCCAGCTGGCAACCGGGAACGATGTGTCACAGTACGTGTTGCTGTGGGCCGGCTTGGGTGAGTAAGCTGGCCGCAGCTCAGCGTGCATGCTGCCTATGCTGAGATGCTACTGTATCCTTTTATGCTGGCGCTTCTAAGACCCTGCTGGCGTTGGCTGACACCTTGCAGGCATTCTGTATGGCGTTGACTACTTTTCCAAGCGGGCCTTCGTCCAGGCTGGCATCACGTTCCCCAGCTCCCTGGTGGGCATGTTCGCCATCACACTCCTGCTGATCCTTATGGGCGAGGAGACGGCCGGCAAGGTCCGCGGCTTCTTTGCCCCGGCGCTCAACTGGATCGCCAAGTGGCTGCCCATCTTCTATGTGGCCTCGCTCGTTTGCCTGCCCCTGGCAGTCAAGGGCCTGGCAGGTGAGTTTATAAGATCAGGTTGGCATGGAGGAGCTCTGAGCAGTCAAGGACGCACAAGGAAGCATTGACGGCCAACAGTGCTGAATCCACCCCGCTGATGCCGGTTGTCAGTTGCATCAAAGCATCACTCTTGTGCTGCAACCTAGCTGACTTCCGCTCCTCCCTGGCCACCCATATATTGTCTCAGCTGATGAGCTGCTGAAGATTCTGGGCATCCTGAGCGTGGGCATGGTGCTGTCCATCATCTTCACCGCCCAGGTCACGGGCTTCATCCGCAGCCTGGTGCAGACACCCTCCAAGGGTGTGGCGAAGGCTAAGAAGGCGTCGCCCTTCATGCCTTCACACTTCTTCGTGTGGGGAGGTGTCGCACTGGGCTCCCTGGCTGGCATCTACTTCCAGAACACGCTGGCCAACACGCTGGCGCTGCCCTTCATGCTTTCCTGCACCATCTGCGGCTACCTGATTGGCAACGTCGTTCCCCCAGCGCTGCAGGTGTGTGTGGCTTGGGCTGCGCATTGTGCATGACGCATATGTACCCAGGGGGCACCACCTGCAGGAACGTTTCGTCTTGCCTTGCCAATGTCTCTCTCACCCTTGTTTCCCGCAGGGCATTCTGCACCCTGTCATCACCACCGCCCTGGCCGGTACCGGCAGCGCGGCGCTGTTCGGCAGTGTGGTTGGCATCGGCTACGAGTCGGCCCTCAAGGTCTACTACTCCAAGGTGCAGCTTCAGTTGAGCCTGGGTTCATGCTGTCGATGTTTCATTGTTTTTGCAGGTGCAGTGCTCAGCGCAGCTGCTGCTGCGCTGAGCACTGCAAGCAGCAGCACTGCACAGCGGCAAGCACAGCACCCCTCTTTCCATGCCAGGTCATCCCAGACCACCTCGCTCAAGCCACTTCATCCTTCCCCATGTCGCAGATGACCGGCCCCATGGGTGCTGGCGACCTGCTGTCCAGCTTCCTGGGCTCTGTTATTCTGTCTATGGGCTTCCGCATCTACGACGAACGCGAGACGATGAAGAGGCACGCGCCTGAGATTCTGGGTGCAACCTTCCTCTCATCCGCCTTCAACATGTTCAGCACTGCCTTCCTCGCCAAGGCCTTGGGCTTGCAAGCACGTGAGTGGGGGCTACTGACGTGAGGGGTTGATGGGGAGGGAGAATGCTTGAGGCGGGGAGGGGGGTGCCCAACTTGGTTTGCAAGTGCATAGGTTCAGTGTTTGAATGGTTACTGGTCGCACCTCGTCTATAACCTGACACCACCACTGTGCATCGTGCCTGCAGTGCTGGCGCGAGCGCTGTGCCCTAGGTCCGTGACCGTGGCCCTTGCGCTGCCCATCGGCGCCCAGCTGGATGCGCCCCTGTCCATTGTTGCGGCGTCCGTCCTGCTGCACTGCCTGCTGGCCGCCAACTTCTGCATTGCACTGCTGAACGCGATTGGCTGCAAGGACACCATTGCACGTGGCCTGGCCGCAGCAGGCACAGGCGGTGGGTTCGGAACCGCTGCCATCACCAGCAAGGAGCCTGAGGCCATGCCCTTCTGCGCGCTGGCGTACAGCATGGTTGGCATCTTCTCCACAATCCTGGCGTCAACGCCGCAATTCCGGGCCCTGCTCTTCTCCATCACTGGCTAGCCAACAGTGCCATCACCTGCCAGCCCCACGTTGATCGACTATAGACTGAATGAAGCTGAGGGGTTTGCTGAGTTGCAGAGTTGCTACCATCTTTCCCCGTGCTGCTTGAACTTTCAAGTGTCCGATTCTTGCCATTTTAAACCACTTTGTTTTTCACACGACGTGCGCAGCCGCAGACTTTGCCATGTTGCAGCGCGCTGGAGCACATGTAGTCACGATGCAGCAGTCGTCGCAGAGCCAAAGCAAGCGTGCAATTTGTCAGCGCTGTGAGCGCCCTGCGAACACATGTCTTTGCGCCTCCCTGCCTCTGGCGGGTCCCATGCATGTGTCAGGCCATGTGCTGGTGCTGAGACATCCCAATGAGAAGAAGAAACGCATGGTGAGTCAGTGCGGCAGCAGCAGAGCAGCCACTGCTGCATACATGTCAGGCGCTCAGCATTGCCGTCGCCGTGCACGTTGGAACTACAGGCCACCATTCCTGTGCTGGAGAAATGCCTGCAAGACCTTACAGTCATACACTCACGTACACTCAAGGTGGGAAGAAGCCACGCAAGTGAAGAAAACTGCTGCAACGCTCGCCAAATGCACTGCTCAACGTGCCTGTGTATGTGCCCCAAACTTTGCAGACAGGGCTGGACGCTAAGTTTGATGCGGTGTTGTCCTGGGCGGTTGCAGGGGGATGTCCACTGTACCTGTTGTATCCTGGCCCAGGTGGGGCTGTGCAACTTTTGACTGTAGGGCAATGGCAGATGGAGCATGTCAACTGCTGCGCTTGTCAACAGGCTGCTGAAACGTGCGGTGCTGTGCTGTGCCACAGACGCAACTGCTCTGGAAAAGGCATCGAGCATGCTGCAACACGCGCAGGAGCAACCAGGCAGTGAGAGCGCCACAAACATCAACAGCGGCCTCGGTGATCAAGGCAGCCAGCAGCAGCGCAAGGCAGTATCTCCCGCCACACCATCGCAGACGTTTGGCCAGGCCTCCCCAGCATCGCAAGAGGACGTGGTTGCAGCTGTGGGGCACGTCCCTGCCTGGGTGCTGCTGTCCGTGGATGGAACTTGGAGGTAAGCGGTTCAGGTCAAAACGGCCATCGCTGGTTAAATGCTTGCTCGGCCACCATGTCGTGTCGCCTCGCCCTGGTCTCGCCTTGCCCAGCTGTCATTGACTTATGTCCCATGTAGTAATGGCCTTGTTGCTGCTGCATGTACACCAGGGAAGCCAAGGAGATGTCTCGCTCTTGCGTAAACCAGCTGATGCCACCTGTTGGGACCGCTGTCAAGGTGACGCTGCCTGGCAACACGCCTAACACGACGCAGCAAGCAGGCGGCAGCCAGCCAGTGGCAATGGAGGTGGATGGCCTAGGTGATGGAGACGACGGTGTCCAAGGGCTGGTACACGAAGGGACAGGAGATGGTGACCGGCAAACGAAAGGGGCCGGCGTGTCTGGCAGCTCTGCAGCTGAGGTTGGGGCCTGCCTGATTCGCAAGGAACCAATGGTGCGTGCTCGCTCGCATAGGGTGAGGCAGCGTGCCTAGCATTGATGTGCAGCTTGCACACAGGCTACCTTTACGCTGCAGCAGGTTCGGTGTCTTCGGTGCCCTCAGCATCACCTGCTGTGTGCGCATGTAACACTGATGCACATACATACCTGCCTCTTCTGTGCCTTTGCAGGAAGGCTACCTTACTACGTACGAAGCGATCAGCTATGCTGTTGCGACTCTCGAGGGTGACCAGCAGCTTCTGCAGCAGCTGCTCGCACCGCTGAGAGCAATGACCAGGTACCAAGCGCGGCACGACCCCGCTGTTGCTGCGCGGTGTCAGTGGGCCACGGTACCTGAAGCAAGTGAAGTGGTTCAAACACGCTGCCCCCAATGTGGTCAAGTAAGCAAGGAGAGGATGGAGCAGTGACGCACACTACTTTTGGAGCGTCACCATTTTTTCATTTTTTCTTGGGAGCCATAATTCATGAGTTCAGACCTTGGTCCTTGATCCTGCGCCCAGTAACTGTGGAGACGCAGCAGCGGCTGCTTGGGTTAGGCGGGATAGCCGAACATCATAGCTAAGCATATTGCCAGCAAAACTGAGTTCACAAGGATGCAAGGAGGTGGCGTTGCACCTTGTTGCAAGGCACGAGCGATTGTCCAAGTACAGAGAACGTGCATTTCAGTAAAGGAAGCAGCTTTGCGAAGATGTTGCGGCAGCCCACAGCTCAAGCAAACCTGCCCGCCCAAGCAGCCGAGCCGACAACAACTCATCAATCCACGGCGCTCAGTCCACGCCTGTATTTCTTGGTATCATCACCAGGTGTGGTGACGCAGACAGCGGCGGCCGAATCGCCCAACCATCCGGCATCCCCCTCCATGCACCCTCATGAGCTATTTGCCACTGCGCCGCCCAGCTGCACCTGCTGCAGCCTGGCCTGCAGGTAACTCCTGCGTGCCGCATCAGTCCCCAGCCGCTCCCACGTGCCCTGGCGCACCACAAACACGCGGTGGCCAAGCCGCCGCAGGTGCTCGTGCCGTGTGGCCACCGAGCCTAGCAGATGCGGCACCGGGTTCACAGTACACTGCCAGCTGTCTTGAACCGGCTCCAGCACCAGCAGCTGTGTCCCACCCGGCACGTGCCTTGTGCCTGCCTCACCTTGCAGCTGTTGGCCTGGGCTGCTGCTGCTTTCTGTGTCCACCAGGTGGCCTGCCCCTTGCATGCCCTGCTGCATGGCCTGTGTGCCTCCTGGGCCGGTGCGCTGCAGGCCGAGAGAGCAGACGCTGAAGTAGCTGCCCTCTGCTGCAGCCTGGGTGCGTAAATCACAACCAAGGGACTGCAGCACTGCCACTAAACCCTGCTCAAACCCAGGCCCTGCAGCTTGCTCCGCTTGATTGTCAACTGTTCCCACGTCGCTGATTGACTGCTCAGCTGTCAGGTCAAGTGGGGCTGGTGGCATGCTTGCACCGGCGCTGGCGCGCTCATCCCCTCGCTGCCAGCCTGCCAGCTGTTCAAGCCTGCACCAGGCGTAGCGGGGCAGCTGCGCAAGTGCCCCCTTGCGTTGGCCCTGCAGCACCTCCAGCACCTGCAGGGCTGCAAGGGCCTGAGCTGGGATCAGACCTGCCTGGTTGTCAGCGCTACCCTCACCGCCCTGCGCCCAGCCCTGCTCTTGCCGCCCGTTCACGCGCTGCTGTCCGGCAGGGCTTGCGTCCGGCCTGTCTGCAGGCCCTTTGGCTGCCTGCCTGATGCTCGGAGTCGGCATCGTCAGATCATACACAACATGCCGAAGTGGCAACTCCTGAGCCCCGACGTCCAGTTGCACCAATCCAGACAGTGCCGCCAGTGCTTGCTGCTGCGTCAGGCCCAGTCCAGGCACAGCGCCTGCCTCACTTGCACGCCTTGGCGAGTCTGTCACTGCAGGCGCCTCCTCGACGCTGTGCATCACATCCGCAGCTGCCATGGCAGCGACGCTGCGCTGCCGCGCGAGCTCTCGTACCCGTAGCGCCTGCAGCACCTTGGCGGCGGCACGTGCGGCATCGCTTGGCTTCAGCCCGTCCGCCTGTGCCGACGGCGCAAAGGCGCCCAAGGCAAGCAGGAAACGAGACGCCAGCTCGGGATCCAGGCGCTGCGCATTGTTGGCAACAAGGCTGATGACCGACGAGGTGAGCGGGGCGCTGAAGCAGCGCAGGTCGGCGTAGGTGCACCAGATTGAAGCGGCCGCCGCTGCTGCGCGCCCCGTGTGCGGCCCTGCACGCCGCTGCTGCGTTGCCATTGGGGTGTGCCTGCACTGTGCCTCGCTGAGCAGCGGTGTGATGACGCGGTCGGCAGCCTGCTGCAGCAGCTGCGCCCGATGCCGGCCCTGTTCTGATCCCGCAACAAATGTTCCGGCATGTAGCTCCTTACCATCAGGGGCCTGCAAGTGCTGCCACAGGGGCTGCAGCAAGCCAAGCAGCTGCGTTGGCTGCAGGGTGCCCAGCACCTCATCCAAACGGCGCTGCCTGCCATGCTGCAGATGGGCATGCAAACCATGCATGAAAACGTCCCAATCGTGAAGCGTCGCCCCTGCCTTGTCCCGTCTTGTCGAAGTAGCGTGTTGCAGCAGGTGGGCGGCCAAGGCTGCATCTGCCTGGCCAAGCTCTGCGCTCGCCTTGAGGATGGTTCCTTGCTGCGCAGGACAGGAGCATGTGAACAGAGGGGAGGGCGCAGTTGTTGAGTGCAAGGCTTCCAAAATAATGACGCACGGTACCACTCAAGAGGGGCAAAGATGCTGCTTATCACCCATATAATATCAAGTACGTGGGCTCCCACACTCTGTGCACTGCCTCACCTGATCAAGTGTGAAGCGCGTAGGCTCTGCAGCAACCATCCCTAGCATCTCCCTGAGAAAGCGCGGGTCTCCACAGCGTGCAGCACACAGCGCGTCCGCAGCTGACGCAAGCAGCGCAGGCTGCAGCTCACTGAGGCAGGTGGTCATCTGACCTGCCAGCGCGCCAAACACACCTGTGACAAGGTGAGGCGGGAGTTTTTGAGACGCATTGTTGCATTGTGTTAACAGTGCAAGCATGCCATTGTTCAACAGCCGTCCTTGCAATGCTGCAGGAATGTAACTTGCGATGGTTGAGACGCAGCAGAAACCCACAGCCAGTCTCACTTGCGTCGTCGCAACCCAGTTGTTGGTAGAGCTGTAGCAGGTGCACCAGCCCAGCAGGCGCAAACAGGTCCGCGCTCTTGCGTGTGGCCTTGGCCAGGGCGCCGACACAGCGTGGGCTCGCATACACAGCACTGCAGGCAGCAGGGGTTATACAGGTGGAGAAAAGCGTTGGCCAGGTAGGTGTACAGGCCAGCTACAGTCAACAGGCAACACAGCAGAAGGTGGCAGGCTTGTCAGCTTCCTGGCGTGTCCCTTAAGGGCTTTGCTAGATGCACGTTCAATCAGGGGTTTGACAGGGGCAAGTGTGACCAACACTGATGCTGATGTGCTCCAATTGATGCTACTCGGCAGCTGAAACTGCAGCAACGCAGCTTTGAACAAACCTGCTGATTTGCTTATATTATCAGAGACTACAATCACCTATCTAGCCTGGACTGACCTGACGGTCTGCGTGAGCTAATGGGCGAGGACCCCATTGGGCACTGTCTTACCTCAGAGACTGCAGAGCACCAAGGGAGCGAAGGATGTCTGATGGTCCTAGCTGAGCAACGCGCCTCCTGACCTGCGGATGTGAATCATGTCGTGATGTGTAACAACAACAAGCACGCAAGTGTCAAGGGAGGGATAGTTGCAGCGGTGTGTTTGCAGCAGTATGCAGGGGTGTCATGGGAGTAGTGCTGCTGCTCACCTCGTCGCACAGGCTTGACAGGAAGTTGACGTCCGAGCACCCTAAAGCTGCCAGCGCCTGCAGAGACAGAAACAGCATCAAGTACATGTGTACCGCAATGTAAGTGATGCTACATCCAGGCAGGTGGGTGGCTGCAAGCTTTTGTAACCAAATGTGCAGGCAGATCCTGGCCAGGGCCAGATGCTGGGTGCGGCTGTGTGCAGTGTCGTTGCAGTGCCTCAACGCTAAGGACACTGCCATCGGCAAGCAAGGCAAGGGTGGTAACCCAGTCCCAGCTGCAGGCACACCTGCAAGGTGCGCGACAGATCTTCCGGTTCGAAGTCTGGAAGGAATTGTGTGGCGTTGGATGTGGCCTGTTGCACTAGCAGCACACGGTCTTCATCCTGTTGTGGCAGCAGATGCAGCACAGCATGGCGTGGGGGTTGCTGCATGGCCCCATCGGGAAGCTGTTTGTATGCTTGACCACGATAGCCTTGGTCGAGCATTTGCACTGGTGATAGGTAGTGCCGGAGGTAGTGCCAAGCTAACCAGGCTGGAAGCTCCTGCATCTGGAGGTTCATACTCACTGTCAAGGGTGCTCTTGCGAAGGCCTCCAGCACTGCTGACAGTCCTCGTGGGTCGAACTTGGACATCTTGGCACTGCATGCCTGTGCCATTGACTTCCATGTCAGACTGCGCCGTTAACAGACATGGAAGAGAACAACGACCTCAGCAAAGCCCGAAGATGTGGGCAGAGGCTTGATGAAACGCTGCCAAGGTCTGTCATCAAAACAGGGGCATGTGCCAATGTGCCAATTTCGTTACACGCCGCCCTGCACCCTTAACCTCCCACCTGTCCCGCCGCCGCATCATCGAGAACGCCGTCGCTAGCTTTGCCAGCTCCCTGCTGCTCATGCTGGCCAGCGCCATGGGCTCGCCCCTCTCCAGCAGCGGCACCAGCAGCTGCTGCTCGAGCTTGGCAGGTGGGGCATGGCGCAGGCGGCCATAGGCCCACAGCACATCCACCAGCTCCCTGCACACACAGTCGGGCGACAGGCACCACCATGGTCAGGCAGTTGAGAGTGAAGCAGGGCATTGCCCAGGTGTGAGCTCAGCGCAAGGCTGCAGGCGATAGGTGCACTGGGAAGCGAGCCGCCACTGCTGCCCACAGAACACCGACCCCACCTGAAGGTCCACAAGGAGGCACTGGGCTGCAGCAGCAAAGGGCTGTAAGTGTCCAGCAGCTGCCGAGCACCTTCCGGGTCGTGCACTAGTCCCAACTCCACAGCCTGCACAGTCGTTATTTGATCAGTGCCACATGAGCAGACGTCCTGATGAAGCTCACGCCTGCTTGAGGCACCAAGGTACACCTTCATCACTGCCACTGCCGCTGCAGGTGCTGCTGCTGATCAGCACCACACCTACTCCCCTTCGCCTGCTGCCTGAGCTTTGTTTTGCTGCATGCACTGCAAGGCCGCTCACCCTGACCGCAAGAGCAGCAACATGGATGGCATTCAGCACCGGAGCTCGTGCTGCAGCAAGCTGCCGCAGGTCGTCCAGTGAAGCGGCCTTTGTGAGCTTGTGTGTAAGCAGGGCGCCATCAACTTCTTGCTCAGGCACTCTACTCGAGGCCTTCTGACGTGGTGCCACCTGCACAGCCCCCAGACGCTGGCCCTGCGGCTGTCCAGTGCGATTTGTGCTCCTGCTGCCACTCCTGCTGCCGCTGCTGCTGCCGCCGCTGCTGCTGCTGCTGCTGCTCCTGCTGCTGCCATCAGCACCTTTGCGGCTGCGGCTGGCATGGCCTTTGGGGCTGGCCTGTGCCAGTGAAGCTGTGGCTGCCGTGCTGCTGGCGCATCGAAGGTGCTGCATGGCGTGATTGGCAAATGTTTGGCAGAGCACCATGCTGGTTTGCAGTGATCTGGTGCTCCACAGCAGCTGGGGTGCATGCGTCGCAGTTGCTGCTCGTGCGCCCCTGTTCCATGCCTGCAGCCATGCTTGCAGCTGGCTGGGGACAGCCGTCCGCCCACTTGTGCTGGCACCTGTGCTGGCACTGCAACCCAGCACACCAGCTGTGGCTGTCAGCTGTGCTGAGCATGGTTCACTGCTACCGATGCATGTGCTGCCCCAGTGTGCCTGCAAACAGCATGAAGCTGGTGAAACTTCATCGCTCATGGTTTGCCTCTGCTGCCGGACGTTCGATCGGCGGCGCACCTGGTATGCTGCGCAGCGTGACGGCCTTAGTTTCAATCTCATGCGTGCCGACTATCTAGGGGGGTCCCGTTCGCTCAAGAAAAAGGCAGTACAGAGAAAACCCAGAATCGAGGCTGTTGTCAAAATGCTAGCAGTGTTGATGGCTCCATTGTCAAGCTCTACATCAGACCAATCATCAGATACAAGGAGCAAGTTCTGACCACCTGCGCAGGAAACGGATCAAAAAGGCCTGTGGAACTCGGTGCCTGTAGTTAAGCCTGCTGCTGCTCACGCAAATCCTGGTGGTGTTGCTGCGCAGGCTCATCCTCATCTGAATTGCTATCATCCCTTTCCGCTGCAGCAAGCTCTTCATCCAGCCGTCCGCCACCAGTGGCCAGAGGGATGCAGGGACGTCGTGGCGTATGCCTGCGACAACCGAGGACGGGAGGCAACCAAACAGTGTCAGGAGCAAGCTGGCTGCTGATCCAAGACATATCCCATGCACTGCGCTGTCATTCAATCTCAGACATACTGTGGTGTAAGGGCAAAAGACGCCGCCAGCATGCGACCAACGGGCGCCATGCTTACTTGTCATATCTCAGCATGCGCAGGCGCCCCTCCTTGGTGCCGTACACGATGCCGACGCCAGGCACAGGGTGAAAGGTGGCGACGTTCACCTCATCATCCAAGCTGGGCAGAGCACGCACCAGCTGCAGAGTTTTGGCGCTGAGAGCAGGGTGGGTGCAACAGTACACAGTTACTGGAAGATAGTGGCAGTACAGGATGTAAAGGTGCACATGGTGAACACCATCAGGCTACCACCAACAGACAGCTTGCAAGCGGTATGTTGACCCATAGTAACCCCTGCCGTTCGTTCACCATGCTGCGCCTGACTCACTTGTAGATCTCTAGGATCGTGTGGGCAGGCACCAGCGAGCGCCCCTCTCCCTCGGCCACCAGGTTACACAGGCTGATGTAGCGGCGCCCATATGCCACGAGCAGGTGTTCTGACGTAGGGCTGAACTGCACTGACGTTAGGCAGTGAGCTGCACGGATGAGGCGCGCCTACATGGCGCGGGCAAACCACAGCAGGGGCGGCATGCAACAAACATCAGTACGGAGCGTCAGCAGGCCTGCCAGTCGCTGCTCAGGTATGCCTTGCACCATGTGCAGCAAACACTTGCACTCACACCCCTGCAGACATGTACAACCCCGCTACCTCCACGCCGCATCGCAGTACCCCCTCCTCCTTGCCGCCAGCTCACCTGCAGGACATGGCCAAAGGTGCGGCCGTCCAGCGAGTACACCCGCAGCTCATACAGCGGCCTGTTCAGGCGCGCCGCCTCCCTTGCCCTTGACACCGCGTCCCGGACTATGGAGTCAGGTGTGCCCGCCTTGAACTCCAACCATGGCACGTCGTTAGGGAACACCTCCCATGCGTCGGCATAGGGAACCATGAACCCCGTTGACGTCGGGCGGAACTGCGACGGCGTGAACGGCCACGCCGCCTGTTCTGCCCCTGAGCTAGAGCCTGCCGCAGCGCCGGAGGGCTGCCACGACGACGTTGTCGCACCCTGACCTGTGGCCCTGCTGCCGCCGCCGATGTGGCTCAAGTCTGCAGCCCACCATGAAGTACCTGCTGCAGCTGCGCCGCCTGCCAGGTTCCCATGGCGGAAGGCGGCCGTTGAGGTGGAGGCGCCGCCGCTATACCGCCCCATCGTCGAGTCACGCACCGCCTCGGCCATCGCCATGCGCTGCTTGCACTGGCGCATGTGCTCCGTCAGCCACGCGCGCCCGGCCTCGGACGGCGCGTCAACCGCCACGCACAGCGCCAGGTATTTCCCGCACGGCGAGAACTGAGCGCCCATCTCACTGCACAGCACTGCCCGCGGAACCGACAGCCGCGGCTTGTCGAGCGTGCTGCTGGGCCGCCGGTGGTTGAAGCTCCACACGTTCAGGTTCACCACACACGGCTGCTCCGAGGTCGTGGCCAGGGGCATGAGCTGGGTCTCCAGCATCGCGTTGTGCCTTTGTGCCTGCACCCCGTCAGGGCCCGACGCGACTGACGAAGGCCCTGACGCCTGCCAGCCCCACGCCAGGTCATACGACGAACCCAATGGCTGTGGCTCAAGGGGAAACGCATGCGTCTCAGAGCCCCCGACATTGCGGATGCGCTGCATGCCCCATGGGTCACACATGGCCAGATCAACGCCACCCGTTCCCCCCATGTTGCTGGGAATCCCTGACAGGTTGCCCAGTGGCATTGCTGCTGCTGCAGCTGCAAGCCCTGCATCCTCCGGTCCCGTCAGCCTTAGGCGCTCCATGGCAGACACGGCTGCTGCTGCTGCTGCCGCCACCGCCGCAATCTGCCCCGGCACTGACGCGAACAGTGGGTCCGCATCCACTGCCTGCCCCTGATGCAGCAGCTGCTGCATGTGTGGTGCTGCTCTTTGCGTACCAAGAGGATCCCCCATCAGTCCCAGCGCAGTTGGGCCCTCGTTGGCACGTGGGCTGCGCTGCCGCTGCTGCATCTGCTGTTGCAACAGCTGCTGCTGCTGCTGAAGCTGCTGCACCTGCTGCTGGTGGTACTGCTGCCAAGGCAGCAGCGGCTGCGGCGGATGCTGCTGTGGCCGCAGCTGCACCTGCTGTTGCTGCTGCGGCTGCCGCGCCCACTCATTGCCCGAGGTCGTGTGCACGTCTGGCGTCCACATCGTGGGGTGGTTCCTGAAGCTGGCCAGCAGTGCCTGTGACGCCAGCTCCCGCGTTGAGGCACCCGCCTGGCCCTGGACCTCTGGCTGCGGTGCGACATCCCTGGAAGTGCGGGGGCTCTGCAGCAGAGCCCGTGCCACCGCCTGCAGCGTCCCGGGCAGCCGCATCCCCGCCAGGTCTAGTACGCGCATCGCCACGTCGGACAGCGCGGTGCCCAAGAACCCTAGGTTAGGCCCAGGCGCAGCGACATTGAGCGGCGCCTGCTGCGCGTATCCAAGCATCCCAGCTGCCCCTAACCGGGCCCCCGCTTGGTGTGAAGGCCCTGCTGCTGCCAAGTCTGCAACCGCCGCCACTGCTGCTCTAGATCCTGCTGCTAGTGCCGCTGCATCTGCGATGCTGGCATTGCCGGGTGTGGTGCCGGCGGTCTTCTTGGCGTCCACCACCTCGGCTGTGAGGACGAGTGGCAGCCCCAGCGGGTGAAAGTGAAGTGCCCGCAGCGACCGCTTGGTGCGCAGAATGTGGGAGGGGTTGGAGTTGGGCCGCAACGAAGATGCAGGCTTTGTATAGTCCCAGAAGTACACCTGCGATTCAGTCATGGAATACGTGTCAAAAGACGCAGGCCTGCAGGATTTGTCTGGCGGCGACGTGCTGCCGTGCTGCTGGTGTGCCCTGCAGTACCTTGTGCCCGGATGCAACGACAAGCGCCTTGCCAGAGGGGTGGAACGCAATGGAAGCTATCGGTTTGCCTGCAAGCAGCGGGCAGAGGACACGCAGTGTGTGACAAAGAGAAAGCCATGACCTGCCAGTGGTGAAAGCTGTGTCAGACACTGGAGACAATGCATCTGTGCTATGGCACTCACCAAAGTCGTGAACGTAAAGCTTCTCGCCTGTGCTCACGCGCCACACCACCACACGGTGGTCCAATGACCCGCTAGCTAGGATGTCCGAGTCAAGCGGGTGGAAGCGGACCTGACAGAAGGAGGGTGAGGATGCATGCTTTAAGTGACGCAAAACCCTTCTATTGCCTCGGGCGCATCCTGCACCCAACAGCCATGCACAGCTCACCACCCAGGGGGTTCGCGTGTGGCCCTCCAGAATCTTGAGGCATTTCCCAGAGAAGCAGTCCACAATCTTGACAGTGTGGTCACCACTGTGCATGCAACAGCGAAGGAATGCATGTTGCATGGGGCAACATGCGCTCAGCACCGTTGAAAGACGGCAGGGACACCGTGTGCGCACACGCGTGCAGTGAGTGCTTGGCAACGCGTCTTACTGCGTGGAGGCCAGCAGAGCGCCGTTGGGTGAAAACGAGCTCGCTATGGTGGAGCGCGGTACTGGCTTGAACTCAACGTAGTGGCCAGAGCAGTGCCGCATGAAGTCATTCTCGGTCCAGCGGCCAAGGGCGCACCGCGTCTCGCTGGGTGTCTGCCCAACGCTCAAGTTGCGGCCGCGCAGGCCTCCAGTCTCGCGCGACAGCAGCAGTTGGGCGATGTTCCCCGGCCCTCCTTGTCTGCAAGGCACCATGACGAGTTGGATTGGAGCTCTGACAACCTCCTGGCTGAGCCCAGGGTCATCACCCACAAACAAGCTGCTGCCCCTCAGCGCACCTCCTGTCCTCCATCCTGGCCGCTTCGTGTGCTGTCAGCCCGTCTAAATGCACAGCGTACTTGCCTGAGCTTACGGAAACGTTTCGCACGTCGGGCAAAACAAGTGCGAATACCCCACACCCAATAGCCGTTATCAACGTGTTGCCCGTTCTGTAGCACCACTGGTTTCGCTTGGCATGACAGCATCGCCGGCCCGCTCAGCGCTGCGTGGCCTTATTCGTGCCGTGAACCGCAATGTTACGAACGTGGCTGGCAACAGGCAGTGGCGCGATTTCATCATTGCCAGCGCCAGGGAGCAGCCCAGCGACCCCCAGCTGGGCCATGACAGGCTGGTACTAGCCAAGGACCTGACCTTACTCATCAACAACGTCAAGCATCACCAGGCAAGATGGTTCCAATGGGAAGGTCTCGATCCTCCATGGCAGCGATCATGTGTGTGCTTGCAGATGCCTTTCCATTCTTTTCTTGCAACTTGATTGCTATGCGATCCAGGAGCTGCTATCACGGTACAACATCGGTATCGACTCAGATGAGCGCAACAAAAAGATGGTGGAGGCAGTAGCCAAGCGTGTTGGCTTCAAGCTGCCGGAGGAACCCAAGGCGCCGCGGCAGTGATGGCTGGCAGCAGCAGGCTTGGCACTGTGAGCAATGTGTCCAGCACATTCAAACAGCTGCAATTGTGCAGCGTGGTTGCAACAGTACAAACAGCACCCTCTCCTGCGCTATCTATATCCACCACGTTTCTCTCCCTCGTCACATCTATGACACGCATTCATCTCAACGGGAGGCCTTTTCTGCCTGCTTGTGGCCTTGGTGGTACAGATCCCAGCCGTAGGCAGCACTGCCATCTCCAAAGCTGCGCTGTGGGCGGTAGGGCGCGAGATCCTCCGCCAGCTCCTCACCTGCCACCTCCTGGGCGGCTAGCCTGGTCACATATGGCGCCAGTGACATCCCGCTGTGTGTGGTGCAGATGTACAGCCCTTCCGCTGCTTTCCCAATTATGGGGTGACCGTCCTTGGGGTATGGTCTAGGAGTGCAGCAGCAAATAGCAAACCTGAGTCTTGGACATCAGAACCAGCCTGAAGGAGATACAGACAACCATCTTATAAGATTTCTTGCACTTGTCGAGTGTTTGCTAGCGCTCTCTGCTCACCTGTAACCGATTTCAACAGAAGTAACCTTGGCATTTCGAAGGGCTGGTACCAGCTGCACCGCCTGCTTCATCATCATTTCTCCCACAGGCGCCGAGATGTCCTCATCTAGCGTCTCGTACGGCTCCCCTAACATGAATGTTCCGTCCGGCCTCTGCAAGCAGGCAGGCTTTGATGCTCATCGCCGCGCAAAGATGCTGAGCAACAGCTGTACCTGCGCTTGGTTGACCGAGTGACCCCGCCCCTCACCTGCATGACAAACACGTCCTTTGCGCACACCATGGCCTTCAGCATCGGCGGCAAAGCCGTCGTCAACGTAACCCTGGCCGGCTTGTGCAGCATGGGCACCTGCACGCCCACCTGCCCTGCCAGTCCCATAATGGCAGGCCCACATGCCAGCACCACAACATCCGCAGTCAGCTCTTGGCCAGCGCTGGTGCGAATCCCCACCACTCTTGAGGCGGAGGAGACGGAGGATGGCTGCGAGTGCACACTGCCAGGTGTAAAGGCGCTGCACGGGGCGGTGAGCAGCGCCTGCACCTTGTCCCGCACCAGCTGCATGCCTAGTCTGCCCGCCTCGTCCAGCATGTGGTGGCAGGCACGCTGGGGGTCGACCCATGCCTCCTGCGCATACAAGTAGGCGGTACGACCTGCCAGGGCCTCAGCTGAAAGGCTGGGCTCTCGCCGCTGCAGCTGGTCTGGGCTCAGGGCCTCGCACGGGTAGGTGGGGTCCGTTGAGGGCACAGGATCATCCAGCAAGATGGCCCCACGTTGCTCGACAAGGTGAGGGAAGCTGCGACCCCACTCCTGCATGCCTTTCATGTTGAGCTCTGCATAGCACGCATATGCAGCAAGCATCCTTGATTCTCGGTCTTGCACTGCCAGGGCCCGCGCTGCACAGGATATGAACGTGCGCACACCTTTGTAGTGTCGAGGGTTTTTCTTGTTGGCATTCAGCCACGCCCAGCTGCAGGCAGTCGCTCCAGGTGCTCCACATGGAGTCGGGTCGATTACTGTGGCCTTCACCCCTCGCCGTGCAAGCTGCAAGGCCAGGGATGAGCCAATAATGCCACCTCCTGCCACCAGCACTGATGATGCCATGGGGGCGTTTGTTCAGCGGGAACCTCACGCCGGGCATCGATACTTGGGTTCACACAAATTGCATCTTTGACGTGGACATGCAATAGAGCAGAGCCCAGTCTCGCAAACTTGCACGATGGATCCGCAGGCACTGATGCGCCAGACTTCATCGCTGGGGAAGGCGTTATTGCCAGCGCCAGCGCCCATAGCACGGCCAATCGTCGCCACCAGCGTGTCTCGGCCATCAAGGAGGCAGTTCCTGTCGATGCCGTTGCTGGGGCTGGCGGGTGTGGCCATGCTCAAGCCAGCAGGGCCCGCAAGTGCTGAGCTTCCCCCAGCCCCTGCCGTCACAAAGAACGACCTGGCCAAGACAGGTGTGCTAGCGGGCATCAGTGCAGGCTAGGCTGGGTTGATGTGCTGAATCACACAGGCAAGATCTGCTGTCTGATGCTGTCTGTTTGCCCGCCATTCCACCAGGCATTCGCTGCACCGATGTCAAGCAAGGCGCAGGACCACGAGTCAAGTGAGTGGGGCGATGGCTTTCAGTGCTTCAAGTCTGTGTTGGAAGCATGTTCGCCGTTTCACTCTTCGCATTTTGCTGTGCATCGCCCTGTTCTGTCATGCCAGGGATGGCGAGCTGATCATCATTGATGTGGTGGGGAAGACTGAGGGTGGTCAGGTGTTCCTGGACACGCGGGAGGCAGGCACCCCCCTGGCATTTGAGGTCGGGCGCACCAACAAGTTCATCACACCAGGGCTTACACAAGTCGTCGCGGCCATGAGCGGGGGCGACGTCACACGCGCTGTCGTGCCTGCAAGCCTTGGGTACGGGTCAAACGGCATACAGCTGCCCCAGGGCGAAGTGCCTCCCAACTCCAAGCTGGTGTATGAAGTAGAGATCCTGCGCTGCCAGACATTCACGCTGGGCCTGGCCTGCTGCAGCGAGGCCTCCTTCCCTTGCATTGGGAAGGACAGTCCTGCAGCGGCAGCGGAAGCAGCTGCTGCTGCCGGAAAGCAGTGAGGTTGATTCCTTTTTTCGATTGTTAGTGAGACTCGGACTTGCGCTCTGGGCACATGTCTCCGTAGATTTTGGCATGTGGCTGGCGCCAGGTTGCATGAACAGAGGGGCAAGTACCCTTGCGCTGAAAGGTTGTAACAGCGCAGCATGAACAGCAGTTGTCACATATTGCCAATTGTGGCCAAAGTTGGTGGCAGCCTACAAGCAGACAGCAAGTCCACGTGCTGCCGTTTCAAGGACATTGTTCTTGTTCATAGATCCCACTGAAAGCCTTTGCGGTCCTGGACGGCGTAACTTTAAAGCCCATTTCACACCCATAAAACGCGGTCACGGCACATGCCACAGAGAAATCTAGCATGGCAGGGGGCAAGCTTCCGCCACCAGCTGCTTGCAGTGCTGGCTGCTCGACTGATCCTAGCAGGAGCGCATGAGGCCATGCAGAGCTGCTCCCACTTTGCTCCAACCTCTACCCCACCCACAGGGGCAGGTGTGGCCTACCTGGCCCCGCCCCGCCCCCGCTTCATCTTGCGCTCCATCGCCGCCAGTTCCTCCGCCAGCTCTGTGATCAGATCGTCCCAGATCAGCTCGGCCACCTCCAGCTTCAGCTCAGCCTCCTCCTCCGTGACGTCGCCCCACATGCGCTCCTCCTCCGCGGCCTCCACCGGCAGCAGCCGCTCAATGTCCGCCTCACTCTTCACCAGCAGCTGCTTCCACGTCTGCACCTGCCGTTGCACCTCGGCCGCCAGCGCCTCAGCGCTCGGCAGGGGCCGCCGCACCTGGTCAGGCCGCAGCCAGTTGGGGACCAGCACCCGGTTGGCCGCACGGTAGATCCCCAGCAGCGCCTCATTGACCGCGTCGTACAATGCCTTGTGAGCGATGTGCTGCGCCTCGCTGCTCTCGCCGGGGTCCAAGGCACGCTCCAGCGCGAGGTAGCCCTCCAATGACAGCGGCTCCTGGCCAGGCAGCAGCACCTCGGGCAGCGGGCCCGACGACAGGAAGCCCTCCACAACGCTCTCGACGTAGCGGCTGACCTCATGCGCGGACATGGGTGCCCTGGCGATCGTCGTGACCGTGGAGGTGGTGGAGGCGCGCATCGCGTCCTGCTCCTGCTGCGGGAGGTCACACGTTGCACAGGGGTTCACGGTCACCAAGGTGCCTTGCTGTCATTCGAGAGCTCGGCGTATGGCTATGGACCACAGCAGACTGCTAGGTAAGCCACACCAACAGGCAGGCTACATTGCCCGCGGGCCATGTCATGTACAGCATACACACAGACAAAGGCCAGTCAATCTGCTTTGCAGGTGCTGCCGTGCCCCACTGCCTCCCGGTCTCATACGGCCACAAGCCCCCTCACCTGCGGTACAACCAGTGAGTTGACATCCAGCTCAAAATCGTCCAGCGAGCCTTCATCGCCTCCCCAGCCCAAGTCATCGTCTCCGATGCTGCGCGCAGGGCTGGCATCACCACTGCTGCTGCTGGTGGCATCACCCGACGCACTGCCGTACTCGCGGTACTGCACCCGCACGCCACTCTTGGGCGCCGCTTTGGCGTCGCCCGCCGCCGCACCAGCTGCAGCAGCGCCCCCACCGCTGCTGGCAGGGGAGGCGGTCGCTGTTGGCCGGCTGGAGGGAGGCGCCAGCGACTCCCAGTCTTCACTGCTGTCAGCTGAGAAGCCCAGAGCGGTGCCCGACGGCTTGACCGCCCAGCTGCCAGCAGCTGGCTTGGCCTGTGGGCATGGGGCCATGGTGAGCAGGTTGCAAACGTGCAGGGCATTAGCGTGATACCGATCAACGACAGAGTGGGCTGAAAGTGAAATGCTCGGCGCTTCACTTGCTTAACGCACCTGCGCTGCTGCTGTCCCTTGCTGCTGGCTGCTTGTGTCCTGGTCCTCAGGGGCAGCGCTGACTTCCAGATCATCCCTGCATGGCGTAGTGAAGCAAGACAGCAACCAAGCTACCAGTAGCGAAACACACCGGGCGAGACGCACACCTCTGATGCATCACAGCACGCCAAGGAGGGTCAGACATATCTGCTCAGGCGCCTTCCAGCCCCCTTCCCTGCATCCCGTTGCCCACTCCATGCTGCGTGCTGCGCGCACCCAATGTCATCAAACTCGATGGACACGTCCCCTCCAAGGTCCAACGACGCGTCGCTGCTGCTCTTGTCCTTGCCAACAGACGCAGCCTCCTGCTCGCCCTGCTCCTCCGCCTCCTTCCGCTCCTCCTCCTCCTCCACCATCTCTTCCTCAGAGGGCGACAGCTCCACTGCCGGCGCGGCCATGGGCGAGGGCAGCTCAAAGTCGTCGTCGTACACGTCGCTTGCGCCGCCGCCGCTCTTTTGCCCGTCGAGCGGAGATGCCGCGCCCCCCGGCTGCTGCGGCTGCGCCTCGCCCCGCAGGCTCGTGATGCTTGTCCTGGGACCCACCGATGGCGAAAACAGCGAATCCTCCATGATGTCAGCCAGGCTCTCCAGGATGGACGCGCGGCCGACCGGGGGGGGAGGCTCGTTGGTGCCTTCATAGTCAATGTCGTCATCGCCCATCGACGCCAGCGTCTCCTCTATTGCAGCGCGCAAGTCCAGGGCTGCTGGGCGGGTGGTGCTGGGCTCGGCCGACAGCTCTGCGCTGGGCTGCCTCTGCACGCCTGAGGCAGGGGTCGCTGCGCTGCGCGGCCTGAACAGCGAGCTGGCCTCTTCATTCACCTCGCCGCTGACCTGGCGCACCGGCCCTGTGCCCTGCTGCTGCCGCTGCTGCTGCTGCTGCTGGTCAGCGCCGCTGCGCAGTGAGGCCTGCGACGCCTCCTCAGGGATCTCCTCGTCCTCCACGGACTGCGCCGCCTCCTCTTCATTCTCCTCCTGTGCCTGCTCCTTGCCTCCCACGCCTGCCACGCTCGTCTGGCCCTGTGAGTGTGCGCTCGGCTCCTGCTGCACCCCCTCCTGTAATGGCTCCTTGTCCAGCTCAGCGCCGGCAGAGGACGCCCTACCGCTGGGCGCAGCACTACTGCACTCTTCTCCCCCTGCCTGAGGCACCGTTATAGCCGCCAGCTCCTCGCCGCTGCTCTTCAGGTCGTGGATAGGAAGGTCTGAATCGTAGGCCTCATCATCGTCGTCACCTGGGCAAGGCAAGGCACAGCAATGGGCTGGTGAACCCAGCCACAGGCAAGCGGACATGCAACAAGTGTGCTCTTGGTGCAGTGTACCTGTCTGGAAAGCCGCCGCCACAGCCCCCAAATCGCTGCTGCCGGAGCCATAGGCATCCAGCAGTGCATCATCATCCACCTTCAGCTCCTCCTCCTCCTCAGCAACCTCCAGCGCATCGTCCTCCTCCTCCTCCTCCTCCTCCTGCTGCTCGCCCACCTCCCTCCCCTCCTGGTCCTCCTGATGATGCTTGTCCTGCGTCCGGCTGCTGGAAGCAACAGTCGCCTCCTTTGCAACCACCTGCAGCTCTGATGTCTGCGCCTCGGGCTCAGAGTACTCAATCTCGGGCGTGGGTTCAGCAGAGGGCCCCACGGAAAGAGAAGCGGCAGGGCGCTGAAAACTCGCTTCATCATGAGCGTTTGACGATTCCGCCGAGCAAGGCTTTGCGTCAGTTGTGGACAGGGTGGTGGCCGCACCGCGGTGCCCGGACTGCTCTGCCCTGCTGCCATCCGATGCCTCTGACGCCATGGAGCCAAGTTTGGGTGTCTCGGCAGCAGCGTCTGCATCTACGGACGCTGCATCCGACTGTGTCCCAGTATGCTCCTCGATCTTCTGAGCAAACAGCGGCTTGGTGAGCGCCCCAGCTGGCTTGTGGTGGTCGCGCCAGCTGCTGAAGCGCGGGGATGCCGATGCTGCCGATGCAGGCGACAGGGCATCGCTGCTCTGATGCATCCAGCTTGCTCCAGCCAGCGACGTACTGGGCGAAACAGGCACAACGCTAGGTGGTGGCGGCCTGCCACTGGTAAGTTGATCCATGGGCTGCGCAAACGCTGCTGTTGCAGCTCTGCCCATTTCCTGCTGGCCGTCGGTGTCATCCTCCCTGTCCCGGCCAGAGTCCGACACGGCAGGGCTGCTGTGCTCCTGCACTGGCGACGGCAGCGACACACGTTCGTCTTCGCTGCTGGCCGCCTCAGCTGCCCCCCGCTCCCCGCCCTCCGCATCCACAGACTCAAGCAGGTCCTCGCTGCCAACTGATATGGCGATGGACGCAGAGGATGCGCTTTGGCGGTCGTACTGCGCCCTTGCGCCTGCTTCACGGTCTTCCTCGCTGGCCTGTGCCTCAAGCGGTGCAGACACGCCGCTGCGCTGCGCCGATAGCGCAACGCTCGCCCCGCTTACCTGCGCTTCGATCGGAGCAGTGAAGCTGCTGGGCTGGGCGGACAGCTCGCCACTCGCCTCGCTTGCCTGCAATTCAATAGGAGCGGTGAAGCTACTGGGCTGGGCAGACAGTGTGTGGCTCGCATCGCTTGCCTCTTGCTCGAGAGGTGCAGTATATCCACTTCGCTGCGCCGACAGGGCCACGCTGCCGTCGCTGCGTTGCTTGGATAGCCCGGCGCTGCTCCCCCTGCTGCGCTGGCGCCCTGGTGCCGGCGTGTCCTCGCTGGCTGATGCGGACAGCCTCTCGTCGCCGCCGCGGCTGCCTTGGCTCGCCTGCCCAGCCAGCATCTCCTGACTTTCCTGGCTCAGCTCCCCAGAGACGGTGCCGGCGCTGCCCTCGTCGGCGGGCGCTGCTGGGGAGGAGTGTCCTGACCTGGACCGCCCATGGGAGCCCCTCGACCTGCTTGAGCGAGATCCGATGGGCCCCAATGAGCCGCGCCCCTGCAGCCCAGGTAGCGCCACGTCGTATTCGTCCACATCTTCAACATCGCGCATGCTGACGGTGCCGTCGTGCGTGCCCACCTCCTCGTGCATCCAGCCAGATGCCGCGACGGACCGCGCTGAGTCGTCATCATGAGGGGCGTGCGTGTGCTGCGCACCCCTATGGGAGTGAGCCTGCACGCTGGGGCCAGCACGCTGACTACCTTGCATGGCCTGGCTGCTGGTGCTGCTGCTGGTGCTGCGGTTGGAGTTCTCAGCTCGCAGGGGGTGAGAGGTCGGCTGTGAAGCCGAGCCCACAGCTTGCGCTGGCTGGGAGCTGACGCTGCTGCCTGACATGCTAGCCCTCCTCTCGGGCAATGACTGCTTGTGTGTTAGCGCCTGCCACTGCTCCTCCACCACCTCCGTCTCCTCATCTTGACCTTGAGGGTCATACTGAGAGGCGCCAACCTCAAAGGAGTCCTGTTCCTGGCCAACCTGCATGAGGCGCTGATGCTGCTGTCTCTCCTCTTCATCTTCGTCCGAGTCTTCCCGCTGTTGTTGCTGCTGTTGCAGGGCGGGCCGGCGCTGTGATGCTGCAGCCAAGCCACCACTGCTGCTGCTGCTGCTGCTGCTGCTCTCACGCCGCTGCACCACAAGCATACCATCGTCTTGGTCATCATACGACACGTAAGAGTAGCTGCTCTGCTGCTGCACCGGCGCAGCCTGGCCTGCCAAAGTAGCCGTTTGCAGCTGCTGATGCACGTCCTCCTCCTCATCCACCTCCTCCTCAACCTTGTCCTGCTTCCTGCTGAGGGACTGCAGGCGCTGCGAGAACCAGGAGGAGATGCTGGTGCTTGTAGCACTCGGGCGCTTGCCCCAGCCATCCTGCACGTCGACCTCCTCTGCCTGCAGCTGGTACGCCTCCCTTGCGTCTCCTTGCTCAGACTCTTCGGACCGCTCACGCACAGGCCTGCCTGCCAAAGGAAGCGTAACAGGCAGCTCTCGGCTGCCCAGGGAAGAGGCCGAGGGCTCAGCAGGAGCAAACCCCCTTGCTGGGGCGCCAGGCCAAGCATGCTCTTGCTGCTGTTGCTGCTGCAGCTGCATGGGAGCAGGGCGCTGGCCAGCAGCAGCGGTGACGCAGGCTGTGCGGGATTGACGCCCAGCATGAGGTGCAAGCGCGCTTGGTGTCAGCGGAAATGCATGCATGGCCTGGGGCTGCGGGGCAGGATCTGCTTCAGGTGCCAGTGGCGCGGCATCCTGCCTGCCTGGGGGCAAAGCTGGGTCAGTATTGCCAGTAGTGCTTTGCGCCCGTTGCTGCTGCTGCTGCTGCTGCTGCTGCTGTGTCACCGTCAGGCTAGGTTGGGCACGTGCCTGGACCTGGTGGGCTGGTTGCTGCTGTGCTGAGGAGGCAGGCTGTACAGTGCTGTCTACCCGCATCACTACAGCAACGCCAGCCTCATACGGAGGTTGCTGGGGTGCAGACGCCGTGAGCGGCGTCGAGGCTGCTGCAATAGAGGCGTCTAGGGATGCTAGCTCAGCCTTGAGCAGCTCCTCCTCCCTCTGTAGCTGCAGCTGGCGGGCCTGCAGGGCAGCAACAAGATGTGCAGCCCGGCCGTGTTGAGCACAGGCACATGCCGGGCATTCGCAGGGCAACATGCATCAAACAACAATCTGAGCATTGTACACTTAAGGTGCGTGATAAGCGCTCGCTGTGCCTGCAGTCTCCTGCTGCTTCCTGACAGGTGCGCGATGCACGCATGCAATGCCTTACCTGGCGCTTCTTCTCCTCGATCTCCCACTTGAGCCGGTCAATGCGTTGCAGGTGGTCTTCTTCAGCAGTCAGCTGCACCGCTAAAGCCCCGACAGCCACAGGGGCCAGAGAAGCTGCCCCTGCCCCTGACTGGGACACGCTGGTATCAAGCAGGCCGCTACGCAAGCTGGTCGCCGCACTGACGGCTGGGTGTTGCATCGGCAACGCTGCAGAGGACGCTCCAGCAGCCTGTACTTGACCAGCAACAGGAGCAACGGCATGTGGCTGGTCTCGCTTGGTGGAGCGCACAGCAGCAGTTGCCTCACTAGCAGCAACGCCAGTCATGGGACGGGTGGCACTCTGCTGCAGCCCTAGGGATGTTGCGGCTGTTGGTGCCAAAGCTGGTGCCGCTGCTACCAGCGCCGCTGAGCCGGATTGGTCAAGCTGCTGCAGCATCTGTTCCATGCGCCTCAGCTTTCGGTGCAGCTGCACAACCTCCTGCTCCTTGATGGCCAGCTGCGGCATGGCAAGCAAGCACGGAGGTCAGCAGGCAGGCCAAAAGCGCAAAGTGTAGCAACTCAACAGCCATCAGAACAGCACAGCCAGCATATCATTGCTCTGCAACAGCCTCATCTTGAGAATACTTCTTGCACCCGCTGGGCCGAGCGTGCACCTACCTTTTCCATGCGCTTCTGCCTCTCCAGCTCGCGCGCCTTTGCAGTCACTGCCACGATCAGCTCGCGGCGTTGCGCCTCTAGGTCCGCCGAGAACATCGACAGCTCGCTCTGGCTGCCGTCGCCCTCCTCTACGTACTGCTTATCGCAACCAGCAGACGCCTCGTCCTGCCCGCCTTCCGCGTACCCCGTGCCCATGCCCTCCGCCTGCTGCTGCAGCCGCAACTGCTGGTTGTCAAGGTCCCGGTACGCTTCCATGTCGGCAGCCGATGCCCGAAGGCTGTCGATGGCCGCGATGTCAGGGACGCCGCCGCTGTGCAGGCTCTCCGTCAGGTAACCAGGCGCAGCGGGCGCTTGGGTCAAGCCACCACCAGGGTGAAGTGCAAGGTGTGTGTGCACAAGGTCAGCAGCCGATGCAGCCAGGTGGGAGTGGGGGTGCCTTGCGGGCGAGGACACGCGCGCCGGGGCTGCGGACGCCTGTGGTTGTGCCCGCGAAGTATGCGCCTGCAGCTGATGCCTCGCGACGTCGGCCTTCAGCGCCGCAATCTGCCGCTCGGCTTCGGCATGCTCCGCTTCGTACCGGCTCTCCAGTACGCGCTGCGCACCAATCAGTACTGCCCGTCTTGCCGGGTCCTGTCCCTCCGCCTCCAGCTGCTGCGCCAGCATATGGAGCTGCGCAGCAGTCTGCGCCTGGGCCCTGACCATGCGGTCACCGAGCGTGAGAAGCGCCTGGTGCAGGGCGAGGGTAAGGGCCTCGCGCTCCTCATGTACTGCCTTGTCCCGCACTGCATCCCGCTCCTGGCGGTGCGCGAGGCTGATGGCACCTGCAAAGCAGTGCAGGTGACAAGCGGAATCCGCTCAGCAAAGCTGTGCTTCTCCGGGCATGGTGCCTTTCCCTCCCTGCATGCCAGCTGCACATTGGTGCTTAAGAAGTGAGAAGCATCAACGAAAAGGGCAACAAGACTGGTTGGAACTACAAACCTGCAATGACCTCGGCAGTGACGTAAGCCAAGCTGTCCGCCTGGGGTGGCTGGCGCGGGGGTGGCGAGATAAGCATCTGCGGCAGCGTGGGCGACATCGATGCAGTGGCCCCCGCATCCAAACCAGGCGCAGGGGCCGTTTGGGACTGCGCATGTGCCTGAGCAGGCTTGTGCCCAACCGCCGCGTCGATGCCCATCTGCGTCCCTGCCTCATGGCGGGCAGTACCCGGCACCTGTACCGCGCTGTCCTGCACGTCCCGCCTAGGCGCGGGTGCCGAGGCGGGTGCGGCACCCATGCTGCTGGCAGCTGGCGCAGGCGCCCCTGTCATTGCCGCAGCTGAAGCTGCGTGCATACGCTCGTCATGCGCAGCTCGGTTGGTTTTCAGCTGCTCAACAAACGCCGACGCAACACCCGCAGCTGGCGCTGAGCCCCCGGGCGAGTTGTATGGCCATGCCCTCTGCCCTGCCAGCAAGCTGCCAGTCAGGGGCCTGCTGAGCATCCTGCTGGCTGATTGCTGGATGCTGGCTGCCAGCCGCGTCTGCTGTAGGCGCTCCAGGTCCAGCTCCAGAGCGGTCACGTCATCGTACCTACAGCAGCCACAATGGAGCATGCCCAGGCCATTCAGTGGTAAGAATTACTCGTTGCAAGGATGGGGGCTAGCACAGATTTTTGGGATGGATGCTCAAGGATGTGTTGCGAAGGGGCCAAATAATTTGCGTTTTACTAGGCGCGTTGGTAACAGCGGTGCAGCAGTCACTCTGCAGCATTCTACGCACAGCGTCGCTCCCTGTCGCAGGCATGGCCCTGCGCCATGTCCATCGCCCCACAGTGCACCATAGCCACACATGCACACAAAGCTTACCTCTGCAACATGCCTTGCAGCTCCTGCCCCAGCTCAAAGGGCCCTCGGGCACCAGGGCGTTCCGGCGCACCCCCGCCAGGCCCCACCAGGCGTGCTCCCACTGCTGCCACAGACGCTGGCACCAGCAGCCCTGCACCGCCTGCAGGAGCACTGTACGCTGCCGACCTGGCAAGGCCCGAGTGGCCCAGGCCAAGCAGCGTCTCATGGAGCGGCGGGCCAACGGGGCGTGACGCCTCCTCCTCCTCCATGCCCAGCAGCACCTCATGCCGCGGCCTCTGCTGCTGACGCGCCGCCTGAGCGCGGCTGCCTCCAAACAGCGCCCTCACCTCGGGCTCCCAGCTCACAGGCACAGCGCCCGAGCCGCCGGTAATGTCCACCTCGGCCTGCGCGGCACGCAGGCGGGAGGCGGCGTACCCCGGCAGCACCTGCCCTTCCGGCCCCATGCCGGCCTGTGCCAGCGCAACCGTGCGCGCCAGGGACGGAGGCTCTGGCAGCGGATCCCTGCGCGTGGGGGAGGTGTCCCGCCACCACAGGGAGCTCCCTCGCAGCCCCTGATCTGCAGCCAGGGCAGCGCCCGAGGGCTGAGCCAGGCTATTGCGGTGCTCCTGCCGGGCTGCCCTCAGGCGCGACGCAGCAACGTTGACCAGGCCATACGCGTCACCCCTGCCCCGCTCAGCAGAGGAAAGCAGCAAGGACGTGGCGAGCGGCGAGCGGCCACGTGCATGCTGGCTTTGGGAGTCCAATGCCGATGGCGAGGGACGCTGCGGGGGCGGCGTATCGGCACGGGGTGCCCGCTGCGAGCGGCCGACTGCAGCCTGGTGCTGCTGCTGCTGCTGCAACGGCTGCGCCCTCTGGCGCCAGGCTGCCTCAACGTCTGGTCCGCCGGTCAGCGGCACGCCGACGGCGTCACGTGCGTCCCCATCCCTTGCCTGGCTGGGATCCTCTCCCCATGCCAGACGAGGCCGGGGCACCAACCGGATCGACGGGTGCGGACCTGACCTGGTGCCGGTCGCCCCGTGTGCCTCCCCATGCGAGCCGCTCGGCTGGCCTGCGTGAGCCTCCACTACCCCAGGCTGCTGCTGGCTGCCACCCGCGCTGCCGGTCTGGCCCATGCCGGCGGGCGGCCCTTGCGTAGTGCTGCCAGCGGCAGCCCCGAACAGTGCCTGGCGGGCAGGCCTGTGCTGAGAGCAGGCGCCAGGCGCCGTCGGCACGTTGATGACAGACGAAGCAGCCGAGGCAGCAGCGACACTGCCAACCGGCGCCTGCACAGAGGACAAGGCAGTGACAGCAAGGTGTCAGGACAGGCTGCTGGCATGCTGATGCTGACGCTGGACCCTAGGGATGGTGGCCCTTGATACCCTTGCTGCAGCAGCAGTGGTGTAGCTCACCTGCAGCTGTTCCATCGACAGTCGTGGCCGCTTCATCAGCATGGCCAGGTCTGGCGAGCCCGGCGCTCGCTGCTGCAGGCCTGTCGCCGCCCCTGCCGAGCTGACAGCTGCATCCGCCTCCCTGCCAGCATGATCCTGCCTAGTCAACGCAGCAACGGGCCACTCCTGGGGCTGCAGCCATGGCGCAAGCTCTGGTCCCCCTGCCAACCCTACAGGCCTGTAATCCAGGTCTATGTGACTGCTGGCTGCTCCTCCTCCAGAGGAGATGCCATGTGCATGCGCTGTTGGCTGCTGCTGCCGCTGCTGTTGCATGCGATCGGGCAGCATGCTGCCGCTGTCCAGATGCTGCTGCTGCTGCAGCATCGCCTCGTGTACATTCTGGATGCGGTCTGTGATGCCCTTGGCAAGGTCCTGGATTGCCTCCAGCTGCGCACAGGACATCAGGCAGGAAACGGTTATCAGCAGATGAGCAAGCAGGTGAGCCAGTAGATGGGCAAGCAGGTGACTGGCAGGTGGGTAGTGCTGTTGGCAAACAGGTTGAGGAAAGCTCTCAGAATCGAGAGTGACCTGCTATCGCACACGAGCTTTGAGATACAGTATCTTGGGCAAAGCGCTGCTTGCCTTGGGAACCGCATGAGCCTGGATGGCGGCGGCAGCAGTAGCGTCCTCAGGCATCCATCTATCCTGCGCCGCGCCCAAGCCAGGCGCCGAGCTCCGCTCTGGTGACTCCCAGCGTGGCAGCTCCTCTGTTGGATTGTACAGTGCTGCCAAATCCGCAAACGTTGTGACGGCAGGGTTGGGCGAGCCCGATAGACTGCGACTTGTAGTGCCGGTAGACTTGCGCTTCCTCGCTCGAGCGCTGCTTGCCGCGGCGGCGGCTACAAGGCTCGCGTCCACCAGCTGCGGCACGTACCGCTGTGCGACAAGCGCCGGCGGCACGCCATCATACAGCGGGCGAGACAGGTTGCTGGAGTGTGCGAGCGCCTGCGCCTGGCGCTCCGCAGTCCTGAGCCCGTGCAGGTAGGTCGGCGAGTCATCCCTAGCCCCCGGCCTCATGCCTACCCCATACACCGCCGACCGTATGGCCTGCGCCTCCGCCATGAACACCTCATGCGACAGTTCGTCCATGCCTCTGAACTGCGCCTCCATCCGCAGCCCTGCACCAGGCTGAGCCCACATAGGCGCCCCCGTATCAGCTGCACTAGTGCCCACTGGTCCTGAAGTGCCAGGCGCGCGATGCATGCGGTACGGCCTGGATCTGCCGTCTCCCGATGATGCAAAATGTTCGGGGTCCCGAACGCGGACAACCTCGGCCCCGAAGCTGTCAGCGGCACTGACCAGCGTCTCGTAGCCACCCGCTGATGGGTACTGCTGCTCATCGTCAGCCCTGCAGCACAGCAAGAGCAAGAGCTTTGCTTGTAGCACAAGATAACGGCAGCACTAGTATTGGCCAAGTGCTGTGGTTGCAACACGTTGACGCCTCCCATTCGCAGTCCTACGCAATTTCCCTGCCAACGCCTGAGCATTCTGCAATAAGCAGCCAACCAGGCGCGTCCCGCAGCACACCCCGCTGCACATGACTCACCCAGGCCATGCTGACATGGCATGCAGGTCGCCCTGCAAGGACCTCATGCGTGGATCAGGGCTTGACCGCCGGTGTGGGGAGGCCTGGCGCTGAGGTTCCGGGAGCAGCAGGGCCGCTGTGGGGGCGGCCCATGAAGTGCGGGCCCGTGAGGGTGCAGTGGACTTCCGAACCTTGTACTCTCGTGCATCCTGCACAAGGCATTGACTCTCGAAGATGAGTGGCAGCAGCACAAAGTGGGCCCGTCCCGGTGCAGCATACCCACCTTGCGCGTACGCTCCATCTCCTCCCGCAACACACGCAGCTTGGTGTGCAGCGGCGCACTGGCTGCCTCAACGCGCTGCCGCTCGCGCGCCTCCGTCTCCGCCCTTCGCCGCTCCATGAACAACACGAGGTCCGCCTGCCCTGCTGGGTCCAACTGCCGCACTCGCGTCGGCCCAGGGCTGTTATACCGCCCGACAGTCCCACCCTCGCCACCCATGCCAGGCGCTGCAACCACCTCCAAGGAGCCCAAGGGTGCCCACCCATGGTCCTCTGCTTCCTCCACAGGCCGGTGCAAGCCAGAGGGACCATCCTTCTGGCGCATGTTCGTGCGCCACGGGCGCTTGTCCGCAGGCTTGGCAGCAGGCGGTGCAGGCGGAGCTGCAGGGGCTGCCGGCCATTTGTGCGCCTTGAGCTTGCCCACCTTGGCAGGCAAGTCCTGGACACATTCAGCAACAAACAGGATCAGATGCGTACCAGATTGGTCATGCCGTCAAGGGAGAGAAATGCAACCAGTAACATGGCGACTCTGCCTCGCTCCTGGCGTGCACTTACCCACCATTGCTTCCCAAACTCACTGTTATGGTGGCAGCTGCACTCAGCTGCTGGTTGGTATCTGCCAGGTCTGCAAGCAGCGCCTCCCTTCTGCCCTGCTCCAGCTGCTCCGTCCCAGCTCGGCGTGCGGCTGCCTTGAGGCGCAGCTTCTCTGCTAGTTCTTGCGCCCGGGCAGACCTCTGCGCCAAATCACTTTGCCGTCCCGCACGTTCGGATGTTGCCTCAGCCTGGCGGTCAAAGTTGGCAAACTCAGCCAGCAACAGGAATATGAATGAAAGGCTGGTGCTTGCATTTGAGCTGATCAGCAACTGCCGTGTATGCTTGTCCAGTGCTGCAACAACCAACCAACAGCTGGACATCCCCATTGGTGCCAGTACGAGCTCGCACCTGACTAACGCCTGCGACAGGAAATGCGCTGGGACGCTGTACAGGCGGCGACCACGCCCGTTCATGGCCCCCTCGTGCCGCAGCAACCTTCTGCCGCAGATCCTCCAGTTCACGCTGTCGTTCACGCTCACGCTGCTGCTTCATCAGCGCCTGCTGCTGACGGCGGGGTGATAGGGCAGCACGGCGCTTGGGAGAGCTGGCCCCTGCACCAGTGCCGCGCTTCATGTTTGCTGCCAACAGCGCGGCTGCTGCGCTACCTGGCTTGCTGCCGCCCTGCACACCCTTGAGCTTTTGGCCTCCCTCCGCTGTGCCGGCAGCGCTGCTGCTGCTCACATGCCTAGAAGGCCGTGCTCCTGCTGGCCCTGCCAGCGACCCTGACCTCAGCCTGGCGCCCATCTGCCCATTCACATCCATGGTTTCGATTTGCGAGGGCTGCCCCTCCAACTGCACACCTGCTCCTGTAGCTAAAGCTGCCTGACCAAGCCCTGATTGTTGCGTTTGAGAGGACTCGGGGCTAGATGGGGCTGAAGCTGGCCGTTGCAGCAGCGACATCTCTAGGCGTGCGTGCCGCGCTACCAGGTCCAGCAGCTCAGGGTGAATGCCGTCCACCAGGCGTGAGCGGTCTGGTGCAGGTGGGGAGGACATGGAGGCAGGCGGATGCGCCCGGGCACGCCTCACAACCCCTCCATATTGGGCAACTGCGGTGGGTTGGACATTTGCAGCTGTGCCTGAGGCTTGGACAAAGTGGTGTAACGTTACTGCTCCTTGCTCCCGCAAGGGTTCAGCACCTTGGCTGTGGCGTGACTGGCGGTGAACAGCGTTTGGGCTGCCAAACCAGGCGGTAGCTGTGTAAGCCGATGTTTCCCATGCACCCTGGTTGCTCTGCACCGCGCTGCCTTGTTGAGTTTCATTCGTGTACTGCTGTTGGCGCTGGCGATGGGGCTCAGCTGCTTTCAGCGGGAAGCACAACAACAGTGGGTAAGGTCAGCACACACACCTTGCGCCCCAGGGTGATGCCTCTCTCACTCCTCTTCACTGCATGGCCTCACCTGCATGGACGCCTGCGCCGGCTGACAATGGAAAGCTGTCTGGCTGAGGAATGTTGGGCGTCATAAGCTGCGCTCTGAGGTGCCCAGAACGCAGGTCAACCCCATGTCCTGCGGCAGCATGCAAGTGAACCGTGAGCCCAGCTGAACAGCAGGTATGGGCTGCACCCATGCAGCTGTACCCACCCCTTACCCATAGACATGCTCCCTCCTGCGCCAGGGTTAATGTCCTGGAATGCATGGCGCGAGCCCATGCTGCCAAAGGCCTCAGCACGTCCGATTGCTGGCAGCGTGCATGCTGTGCCGACACATGGTGTTGAGGCAGCCTGCTGGGTGCTGAAGTGGCCGCGGCTGCAGCGCCATCATCGGTTGCAGGGCTCCGCGAGTGCGCGCCTGTTCAGCTGGCGGCCTGTGGTCAATGCCTCTGGGCAGCCACCGCGCAAAACCCCGTGCGCACTTGAGTCTTCAGGCCACGCGGGCTCTACCCTTCAGTGGGATGCTGCCGCCCGAGCACTGCGTGGGTCAACAGCAACTCACGTAGGTGTGGAGTCCAAAGTTTCTGTAGCCAATCGAGGCAGCATGCTTTCAAGTGCATATCAAGCCTGAGAAGCGTGAATTCGCTGCTGGTGCATGAATGCGGTTTAAATAGAAACGTCATCTTATGTGGCGTAACCAAATCTTGGGGTCCAAAGGTTGTATTCTAGCGACCAACATGCATGCAGCGTTGCCGTGTCATACACACGTACGTGCCAGTGCACACAACACATGCAGCTTTCCACACAGTTTCTGACAAGTTACCTAGCACATCCCCCTAAGATCGTCCACCCGTAAATTGTCATCATGGCTCTGTGCATGCGCGTCCGTCCCACTGTCGCTGCCCGCCCCGTGGCTGCCCGCCGGGCTGTGCTGGTCCGCGCCACGCCTGCGGTGCAGGTGGGGCCGATCCCTTGCACAGACCCGCAGGAGTGCCAGCAGCACACGCGTAGTTCAGGGCGCACCAGAGCCTTATGCAGAGCAGCGTATCTACAGCGCAAAGTTGCCCTTATCTCGCGATACATATGCGCCGGTTGGCGCAGACGGTCAGCGTGCACCAACCCTCCCTGCCGTTCCCTGGCATCTTGCAGACCGTGAAGTCGTCCATTGAGGCGATCAAGGAGGCTGAGGACATCTGCTCACAGGTTGGGGACGCCTGGTGGTGATTCATGATTTGGCTAGACAAAGCCCTTGCAGGGCACCATCTTTCTGTTAGCTTGGGCATCGTGCAGCAGGGTGAGCTGCTTGATGATCTGACGCGTCGTGCCTTAACTGCTCACCTCCAAACTTGTTGCAGGGCTCCCAGAAGGAGTGCGCTGCTGCCTGGGATCTGGTAAGTGCATACTTGTTGGATCAGGCGCTTGCATTGTCAGGGCTGCAGCCGGACGCGCTGCATGCATGCTCAATGCGCACGCAGCATGCTCGCATGCAGTCAGAAGGCAACACCCAGCACTCCCAACGTGCACCGCAGGTGGAGCGTGTGGCTGCCGAGGAGGAGTTCCAGGCCCGCAAGCGCCTGGCCACCCGCCGCCGCGCCAGCGAGCTGGGATGCGCCAGCCGCGCTGCTCTGGACAAGCTGGCTGAGAGCGACCCCCTGGAGAAGGTGAGCACATAAACCTGCTCACATGTGTCAATGAGCTCTTCCGTTGATAATGATGGTAATGTCAATCATATTGCACACTTGACTTTAAACTGACTGATATTGCTTCTCTTGCGCTGCCTGCGCCCTTCCTGCCTGTATCCGCAGTTCTGCGCCGAGTCTCCGGTGAGTTCAGCACAGAATGGTTGCAAAAACACTGCGCCGTTGCAGCAGCCCTCAGCTGCTGCAGTGCTGTTCTTGAACGCATGCCTCTGTTAACACTGCATCTTGATGCTACTGTGTTGTGCAGGACGCTGATGAGTGCCGTGTTTACGAATAGGCGCTGCAAGTCAGAAGTGCTTGTTTGGGAGGCTGGCGAGAGCTTTTGCCCGTGTTGAACACCCCTCGTTTTGTGAGCCTTTGTAAGGTGCTGTACTTCTTACGTCTGTAATTGTGGTCTGAGGTGTCAAGCAAGTGAAAGAAGAAACGCGGTGAATGGGCAGCTAGCAGGCATTTTGTATGCCCTCATCGCCTGGCTTGGCCTTGGCGTGTAGGGGATGGTGTACTCTGGATGCGCAAGACGTTGTGCATCTTCACCAGCACTTGTTGCCTCCTGAGCCGCCGAACACCTGCTTCATCATCATCCTCATTGCCATCCTCATCGCTGTCCTCCCTCTGAGTCACCTTCTTGGCGCGGATGTACAGAGCAGCAGTTACAGCCCCCTTGCGACCACTAGGTGACACGCCTGCCTTCTGTGCTCGGGAGTTCAGCGCTGCAACCGGCCATCCACCAAGGGCAGAGCTGCTTCTGCTCACTTCGCTGGAATCAGGGGGCATGGCAGCGAGGGCCACCGCAGCTGTCCTGTGGGCCAAGCCCCGTACGGCGCTGGTGCTGCGCACTCGCGGCGACGTCAGTGGCGCTGCCCAATGCGACGCGGCCTCAGCCACCTCCTGCCTTGCAGCCCCAGCCTGCGCGTTCTTAGCCAGCAGCGCCACCCTGAAGTACTGGGCTGCATCCTCTGCGTCCTTGAGCCTGGCCTGCTGTTTCAGCGTCTGCTCCATCAGCGCCACGCGCGCGCCGTGCAGGTCATCCGCCTCCCGCTGAAGCTGCAACACCTCCTCCTGACTTGCGTGCAATCGTGCCGTCGCCTCGGCACGTAGCTGCTCCGTGACTGCCTGTGCATTGTGCAGCTCCTGCAGCTCCTGCCGCAGCGCCTGGTCCTTCTGCGCTGAGCGCTCAAGGTTAGCCTGCAGCTGTGCTGCCTCACTCTGGGCCTGCGCCTGGGCCGATTGCGCGTCCTGCACCTCCTGTTGTAGCTGCTTGACAAGCCCCTCCAACTGGTTACCCCTTACTGCAGCGTCCATCCCCGCCTGGCGTGCATTCTGGAGCTCGAGGTGCATCTTGTCAAGGTCCTCTCGCAGCAACGCTACCTCCTGCAACCCCTCCTCCCGCTCAGCCATAGACCGCCTGTCCTGCACCTGCAGGTCTGCCTGACACGCCTGCAACTCCCGATGGTATGTCTGCAGCTGCTTCTGGCAAGCCTGCAGGTCGCTCTGCACAGCTTGCAGCTGCCCCTCTCGTGCCTGCAGACGCCCCTCACTCAGGTCCAGGTCTTCCTGGCAGAGCTGCACCTCCCTCCGCCTGGCGGCCAGCTCAACAGTCAGCTCCTGCACCTGTGTCTGTGCCTGACGCAGCTGCCCCTGCAGCCGGCTGACCACCTGCTGCTGCTCCAGCAGCTCCGCCTGCGTGATTCTGGCGCGTGTTGTTGACGAGTCTTCTGTGTCTGTCAGGCTGGCTTTGAGATTGTGCACCTGCTGCTGCGCCGCCTGCAGCTCTGACCCAAGGGACTCCTCGTGGCGTTTCAGCCTCCGCAGGTCGTCCTGTTTGGAGTGCAGGGACAGCATGGTGTCTGTTTGAAATCATGCTTCCGTGGGAGATCAGTGACAGCACGTGGAGTCGCTGCACTACCAACACCCACTTGTGGTAAGCTCTTCCTGCTGCCAACATTTCCCAATCGGCGGTACGCACCTCTTGCATGTCCATGACTTGCTTCATGTGGCGCAAGTCTGACATGGCACGCCGCAGCACATCCTGCTCCTCCTGCCGGCGCACCTGGGAAACGCATTGCCAGCAAGGCAACCGCATGTCAGTCATGGTGGCCACGTGATTCTGCAACGCATGACTGCCTGGCGTGGTTGTTGCAGGCGGGTAGCACAGCGCAGAGCCAAGGCATACCTGGCAAGCAGCCAGGTCTTCCTGTACGCTCAGCAACTTTGCCGATGTCTCTAGCCGCTCCTTCTCCGATCGCTCCAATAAGGCCTGCTGCTTTGCTGCCCTGGACTCTGACCTGTCCACGGCTTGCATCACCTCTGCCTTCATGACCTCGATCTGAAGCGTGGGCGAACAAACATGCACAAGACGCTTGCAAGTCTACAAGCAGACACCATGAACAATGTTGTCATGCTTGGTGACCTGGCACGTGAGCTGTTATGCTGTCCAGTGCCCACTTTACTTACCGATTGCATGCTTGATTGCTCCATGATGCGCAGGCGCTCCGCCAGTTGCCTGGCGTTGTTCTGATGCAGCTCCGCCTGCTGCTCTGCATCCCGCAGCTGCCGCTGCATCCCTGCCTGCTGTTCCTCGAGCGCCATCACCTTCTGCTCAGCAAACCGATGCTGCTGCTCAAAATGCGCTGTGGACGCAGATGCCTGCAAGAACCACATACACACAGGACAAGCAAAACGCTGGTTGGTAATGGGCAGGCGCATCAGCAGCCAAGATGGCCATGTGATGGATGATCTACACATTCGTTGGCCAGGCGCAGGAATGCAAAATGGTCTCCCCTGCAAGCCATTGTCAAGCTTAGCTTTTCCACTCCCCTTCAAACAAGTGTGCCCATCCATGCGCGTACTCACCCCTTCCAGTGCTGCAGTCATGTGGCTCCGAGTCTGCTTCAGCTCTTGGCGTGACAGCTGCGCCTCCTCGTTTGCGCTTGCCGCCTGTCGCCGTGCCTCCTGCAGCTGGTCAAGCAACTCAGCCTGCGCCTGTTATATGCGCATTACAAACATGCAAGATCAAGGGCTTGCATGCTCGCACAATCCCGGCAAGCCAACACCAATTCCCCTTGTTACTGTTGCTTGTTGAGCATATTGCTCTACCATGACTCGAGGCAACAACTCGCACCTCCTGCAGCCTTTCGCCTTCCTTTCTGGCCCGCTCAAGCTGATCCTGCAGCTTCTGGACATGCTTTGTACTTTCAGCCAGCTGCAGCGCCAGGCCAGTGCTCTCCTCCTGGCTCTATGTGCAGCAGGCAGTAACAGGAAAGGCGCTTCTTGCTCACCAATGCATGGCTGAACTGGGAAGCAGCATGGCAGGTGCATCTCACCTTCGCCAGCTGGTGCAGCATCTGAACGCTGTTGCTGTCATACGGACCATCGTCTGCTCTGTTTTGTTTTATTGCAAGAGCCTGCTTCAACACTGCGACCTCCTGAGCCAGCTGCAGGCCAGTGTCCTCAGCAAGCGCTAGGCGCTCCTCCATGTCCTGCTGCTTCGCCCTCTGTTCTGCCACCTGCTCATGATGATGGTGCAGAGCATGCGATGATAAGCACTTTGCATATGTTAAGCTATGCTGCCTTGTTGCCCTGGCCGGATGGCTGCAGTGAGTCTGCCATAAGTGCCTGCAAAAGCCGCACCGTGTCACGGTGTGAGCGTGGCCTGTGCATGGTCAGCGGCGAGGCGTATGAGTCGTAGGCAGTAGAGCTACTCACGCCTGCTCCATGCAGATGCCTGGGTGGCTCTATGTTGGACTTCTCGTTCATCCTCAAGAGCATCTCCTTGGCCGCTGCAAGTTGCCTGTCCTTAGATGCAACCTCTCGCATGGTGGATTCAACCACGCCTTGTAGCCTTCTGATCTCCGCGTCAACGCGCTCTTGTCTTATGGCCTGCTCAAGGCACAGGAAAGCACCTGGTGATGCGTCGGTCGCGGCCAAGAGCTGTCTGGCAGCGAGCGCCCACCTGCATCATGGACACAGTTGACCGCCGTGCCAAGGAGCAGCCCGTTCACAGCCTACTGCGCGTGACGCCACCGTGCTGTCTGTGCGCTTCCTGTTTGTGAGCCGGATTTCCTGGCGCCGCCCGCCTTCAAGGGCAAAACCGACCTAGTAACACTAGTCACCGACGAAAAGCTTGTTTGTTGTGGGAGCCGTGGTTTGCAGTGCAGCACCAGGCTATGCAACAAGAGCCTGGGAAACAACAAGTCACAACACCCCTTCAAATTCATGCAGACCTGACTGCAATGAGCAACGCATGAGCCTCAGCATGTCTCGCTGCTACGACTTGCCATTGGCCTCGACATCGCTGGCCCGTGGCACCAGCAGGGGCTCTGTCAGGTCACCACTGGACTCACGGTGGCTGTTCCTGGCTTGCGCTGCCTGCTGATCAAGCAACGCCTGGTGGTGGCCAGGAATGACGGCCTCCACGCGCAGGTTCTGGTGCTCGAGGCTTTGCGGCAGCAGTGGCTCTGACGGGTGGGAGGTGATGGCAGGCTTGCTGCCCAGCTTCTCAGACTCCAACACGCAGGCAATGTCAAAGTGCAGGTCCGCAAACTCGCACCAGCCGCGCTTTCGAGCCAGCTGCACAGTGCAGGTCAGCACAGGTCTGTGTCATTGCAACGCATTTGTTTGAAAACATTCAACCGCAAGCAGGCAGCAATGTGTCTGCCGTAAAAGCAGGGCTAGCCACTGCATAAGTGTGCTGCTTACCTGCAGCAGGGGCCACATCAGCGCGCCGACCGTAGCTGCAATGACCGTTGCCGCCATGGTCTTGTAATCCAAGTTGATGATCGGCAGCACCAGAATCAGAACCTAGCAGACACATAGCAGCAGCATGGACGGTATTATGACCAAAAACCTTTCAGCGATGCCTCAAATGGCAAATGATAAGGGCGACTTTAAGGCTTTTACAGGTGCAATGGCGCTCACCAGCAGTGCACTTGCAGGCAGCAGCATGAGAATCAGTGCCCAGGTCGGCAGCGGCACTCGGTATGGGCGCGGCAGGTCGGGGGCCTTGATGCGCAGCCACACGAACGCGGCGAACTCCAGCAGCTCAGCCAGGCAGTAGACGGCGTTGAGCAGCTCCACAATCTCCACAAAATTGAGAGAAGCCAGGGACAGGACACCGAGAGAGGAGAGGATGATACCAATTGTGGGAGTGTCGTGCTTGGAGCGGTGGCCCAGCACCTTGGGCAGGAAGCCACGCTCGGCCATGCCCTGGCAAGGAAATGAAGTGGCCGCATGCACAAAGTGCAAAAAGGCTGTAAGCAGGCCGACGTAGCGAGGCATGTGTGCCGCTAGCTTGGTACTCTGCAATGGCGATGAAGCTGGTCACTTCGTGCCGACATACCCCTGACCGCTCAACCTGGCGCACGCGCACCTGCAGCTGGTAGCTGTCAGAGGCCATCTCCGCCTGATACTGGCCAATCTGGCTGCATGCCGCAGCCACCACGACCCAGATAGCCAGCCAACGCCCACCGACCTGCAGATGTCGACACAATGCAGACATGGCTGCAACATGAGCACTGCAACAGTAATGACTGTGACACCACCTGCCAACCAACAATCGTTTGCAAAACAAGAGCAGGCAGGCATTGTTCATGATGTCACAGTGTGTTACCAAGCCCTGTGCTAACGCACCTGTTCTGCAACGTGGCCATAGAAGCCCAAAGACCACTCGCTAGTGTCGGTCGTGACGCCCAGAGCAGCCAGCGTCGGCAGCAGGTAGAAGGCGGCCACAAGAGTGACAGCCATCAGCAAAGCGCGAGGGAAGGTGCGTGCTGGGTCCGCGACCTCACCAGCCAGAGTTGACACCGAATCCCAGTAGTTAAGGTTCCTGTATGCATGTTAGCAAGGCAGTCAAATCGAATTCAGGTTCTTCCATACGACGGACATTGCCCTCATAGCACTCAGGCAAGCCATGATGCTCCGCTCACCAAAACATAACATTTAGATAGGTGACCCAGTCAACGGTATTCCAGTCAACCTGCGTTGCCGCACACAGCAAACAAACCTTGAGCATCGGCCAGCAGGTGCGTAATCAATCGTCGGGCTGTGCAAATACATGCTCACCTGACCCCAGTTGGTTGGCTCAACATATGGAATGGACAGCAGACACAGGAGCACGAAGGGAATGACGATAGCCAGGATTGACGTGGTGATGGTGTGGCCAACAACTGTAAGTCCTCGGTAGTTGAGGAAGGAGAGCATCAGGGACATGCTCACCAAAAAGATCCTGGTGAGACAGCCATGACAAGAGGGCAGAAGTTGAGAGGCTGCTGCCAGGTAGGGTTCGCATGTGTGCCGCAGCTCTGCCAGTCAATCGCCAAGTCACTGCACAGCTGACTTCCAACTTGCACTTGAAACACACACCACCTTGTCCAGAGCGCAACGCTTACATGCGCGGCCAGCCTGAGCCCAGCTGAGGGAAGAAGATTTCCAGGTTAGCTGCAAGCATGACCGGGTACAGACTGGAACAACAGGCAGGCAAGCAGGCAGGTAAGCGGACAAGCAAGTCATGTGCATGCGGCAGATGATGCAGCTGCTTGTCACGCTGCGACAAGCCCACAGCCTCTCCAGCGCTCTCACCTGTTGTCTGTGACGCCTGAAATCCAGCTCAGCCATCCCTCCTGCAAATAGCAGCGTTGCTACAATAAGCTGGCCAGTCCAGGGCGTGGCAAAGGCCTGCAGCCCGCCAGCTAGCCACATGTCATTTGAGCACACCTGGAAACCCCAAAAGGGGCCAAAGGCAGCAGTCACCCAGGCCACGTAGCCGCTGTTCTCCGGGAACGCGGTGGCAAGTTCGGCTGTGATCAGCGCCTCAGGTACAGACCAGATCAGCGGCAGGATGAGGAAGCCTAGAACAGTCAAGAAGGGCCCGCCAGAGGTAACGGCATCCTACGCACATGCAATAATGGCATGGTGCGATGATTCGATGGGCCAGCCTCCAAGGAGGCACCTGCTGCCCAGCCGCCAAGTGCTCGCAGCGCAAATTCCGCACCTCTGTGCCAAATGGTCCACCAGAGACCTCAAAAAAGATGAGGACCACCAGAGGCAGGAGGGTGAGGGGCTTGGCTGATGGCGTGCAGGTGCCAGGGGTCTGTTGAGCGTTTGCCATGGCCGCTTGGGCCGCCGCTGCAGATGGAATAGGCGCGCGCGACTGTTGCAGGGCCTGGACGCTGCTAAACACAACTGGGGCTTTCACGCTGGGTGTCGATGCTCAGGCCAGCGTCACGGGGGCTGCAGACGCCGCGGGTAGAAGGCCATACGCGTTGGCTATGTCAGGACGGGACGGACGAGCACAGCATGCGCGATTGCTGACGTCCCTGCAAGAAGGCGGCTCCAATAATCTAGCGTCAAAGCGTGGAGGGCTTGTTGCCAATTTTGCGCTGCCAGTCATATGTCTTGAAACGTCATGTCTTGAAACGTCAAGGCTGCAAGTGCATGTCTACGCAAGTGCATGTCTACGCTTAGAGCTAGGGAACCATGATGTGAAGTGCGCACACTGTGCACTACACGCCCAGCTTGGCCAGCAGGTCTGGTCCGCCAACTTGCGGCACCTCGCCCACCCACTGGCCGTTGGCATTGTACACGCCCCGCTGCAGCAGCTGCGTCCGCGCAAAGAAGTGAGCTCCCTGCTGTGGTGTCAATCCTTGGCTGAATGTTCCGTAAAAGATTGACCCGTCCTTCAGGATCCAGCGGCCCTTGACAAAGTGACCTTCCTCCCAGTCACCCACCAGCTGGCAGCCAAAGTCCTGTACACGGAGCGGCAATCCAAGTGTTTGCAATGGTACTCGAGTTATCACGCCTGCACAGCCTACACAACACATGCATCAGTTGTGTGCCGCATACCTTGTAATGGTAGACACCAGTACCGTGACGTTTGCCAGCTGCAAACTGGCCCTGGTACATGTCGCCATTACCGTACACATAGCGCCCCTGCCCCTCCATTTGGTCATCCACATAGTCGCCTGCAAGGACACATGTTTGATGGTAAGGCTTTCCGCAAGCCCAGCAGTTGCCTACGTTTGCGCGCTGCTGCTCACTATAGCAGGCCGAAACATGCCAGATAAGCTGCAAATGCCAGGGTTTGGTGCTTGTGTGCGCGCACCTTCATATACAGACTTGTCTGGTAGTGTCAGCTTTCCCTTTCCATGCTTCTTGTTGTCCACGTAGTCCCCAGCAAAGACAGCACCATGGCTCCATGTGTATGTGCCCTTCCCCTGACGCTTCCCCGCCTCGAGCGTGCCCTCAAACATGTCCCCAGGCTTCTCTTCCTCGTCCTCGCCCGCAGGTGGAGGCGGGTACTTCATAACACCCTGCAGGGAAGCACCATGCACAAGCGTCAGCGGCCGCGTTCGACCAAGGCACCCGTCCTCACGTTTGCATGCGCACGCAGGCGCACCTGCCCATGCGGCAGCCCTTCTTCGTTGAATGGACCAGGTGCGCTGCCCTCTTTGTCTGTGAACCACTGCGCTGTGGGGGGCGCTTCCTCGTCGTCGGCCATGGACGCTGCTGCTGCTGCAAAGCAGGCCTTTGATGGGCGAATCCAAACACGTTGACGCTACTGGTAATGCAAAACAACGTGCATCGAGAGCTGCGTGTGAACATGCAGGTGTGCCTCCTATCCGGCCATCCTTAGAACTGCGCTTGCCCGTACTGCTCCTGCAGTATCTCACCCACTTGAAATACCCTCATTTGGGCGTGATTATGTAATGCCTTGAAACCAACGGGGGCAGTCAACAACATACTCAAAGCACCGTGTCCACAGGTTTGGAAACAATGCCCTTGGCAGTTGCCAGGCGGCTGGTGTGCTGCAGTAGCTCCCGCTTCATGTGCTCAGCTAGTTTCAAGCAGCCTGCCTTGGCTAGGTTGACCACGCTCTCCATCACATCTTCTGGCAGCCTGCGCATTAGCAGTGCATGGATTCATCAGCATGTACACAGCACTGTGTGGGCACATGCAGGGGGATACAACGTCATATGTCCTGGTGCAGGATCTCAAGCAGGCCAGGCCTACCTGCTGTCCATCTGCACCAGATTCAACTGGTCCAGATTGGTGTGCAGTGCAATGGACAGGTCAGGCCCTCCACCCGAGTCCTCCATGTAGTTCAGGTCCAGTAACGCATGGCCGTTCAGGTAGCCGGCGGCGCACGCTGCCACCATGTCACGCAGAGGCACGCCTGCATCTGATAGCGCAAGCATTGCTGCATTGATGGCGCAGCAGCGTGTCCCGCCATCTGCTTGTAGCACCTGTAACATCAGGCAAGCAGTTTGGTTGTGTACAGGACATCAACATTCGCACAAGCGCAGCCGTAAGCCAAAGCACCCAGAGCCCGAACACACTAGGAGAGAGCGAGGTTACAATCAGGGCAAACACAAGTTGTATGAACACAGCACTGCTTGCACAGCGCCGTTGGTCCCTGTGCAGCCCGCTGTTGATTGCGCTGCGTGTTCATGATAAAACACCCATCTACCCACACCAGCCCACCGCCCACACCTGCACATAGACATCTATTTGGGACCGCGGCATCAACTCCACTAAGATCGTGTCCTCCAGCACTCTTCTTATCAGCATGCTGATCTCCGTTGACCGCCGGTCCTGCTTGCCACGCCGCCGCCGCTCACCTAAGACACCACAATGGTAACGGCCGCAAGTGCAGTGGCAGCGTTAGTGCATCAACATGTTCGTCGCACATGCTATGGGTCCGCTGGGTGTCCTGAGGACTGAAACAGTTATTTGCTCCAACACAGTCTTTTCACACCTGTGCTGAAAGCTGCCATGGAGTATTCGCACTTGACGATTGCTCTGTCATCCAGCCGCTCGCCTCGCTTTGTCACATCGTGAGGCCCAAACACAGATGCCAGCACCTGCAGTGGGGTAGACCTTGTGGCTGCATCACATAAACAACCTGCGCATGCTACCCTGCTGCCCGCTGCAGACAAGCGCTCGACTTGCCCCATGCATGCTATCACACCTTTGTATTGCCCATCTCAAAGATGGCAGAGCCGTCCGCGCTGGAGAGAACATCAATGCTCATGTTCACTCTGCGTATTTCTGGCGGCCGGCGGCCATCCAAACGCAGACCTTCAGGGTTGACGAACTCCATGTCGCAGAAGCGGTGCCCTGGGCAGCTACAGCGCTCGCGCCCAAATGCGCCCACGCTTTCCACACCAGTTCCTGATGTTGCATCGCCAGTTCTTGTCAGCCCTTGCGCTGCAAACTGTGAGCATGTTGCTGAGCAGAGCCCCTTCCACAACACGAGCACCATGCAAGCATGCAAGGCATGCAGCAAGGCACGTTCCCATAGCGCGGGTGCGCTGTGAAGCTCTCAACCCAGAGGAACTTGCGGCGAGCGCAGCTGCAGCTCACGTGAGTCTTGCACTGTTGTAGATGGTGCAACATAGTTACAGCTGGTCACAAAGACTGCCTGCTATCCTAACCTCCCCTGCAGCTGAGGGACCAGGCCCAGCGGGCTCAATTATATGCTATCAAAGACAACGCGCAGCAGCTTCAAGCAGTGATTGACGCTGTGAGTGGGCAGGCAGGGTCATTCCTCACGTGACTTATTCAGACGATACCCCTTAACCAATAGTTCCACCAAAAATCTGCACGCAACCTGCAGTCATGCCAAGTAGCTCTGCCCGTGCAGCTGCAGTGCACATGTACTGGTACATGGGTTCATCAGGGCTATTGCAGGGCTGCAACGCACACAGCATCATGTGCCGCTGAGCCCAGATGCGGTGCTGACCCCGCTGCCTGTTTCTCCTCTCTGCCACGCAGGAGCAGCAGTTGTATGAGCAGGCTGAATTGATGCTGAGAGCAGCAGGCTTGGACGAGCAAGCCAATGAGCTTGCAGCACAGCAACGGCAAGTGCGCGAGCTGCAAGCGGCAGCCGAGGCAGCACGGCAGCAGGATATCCGCAAGATGTTGCAGCAACAACAAGATGCAGCGGTGCAAAATGCCTTGGCCGCAGACGTGCATGACAAGCTACAGCGTTGATGAGCGGGCTTGCGGCTTTGAGGAAACTGTATTTGGGTGGGTTGTAGGCCATTCACTGTGCTTTGTGAATGGCTCTGGCTCTAGGTCAGAGCAATTACCTCGAATTACCTCGATTATCACAGGGAAGTGTGGAAGTCTGTGGGCTCTGGGGCATTTGGGCTGGGGCATCTTGGCACGGCTGTTTCCGCGCACGCTGCACACAGCCCACGACGTATCACTGTTAATTGAGTTGAGGGCTACTTCTGTGGCGTCATGCAGGGCGTGCGCTGTGGCCCATCGCCATCAGGGCTGCATGAGGCCGGGCGCAACCCGTCGACGTTCAGCTGCGTCGGCTGCCGCGTGCCCAACGTGTGCAGCACCTCCTACGCTCCTGTCCCTGGTGTGCGGCATGACCTGTGGAGCTCCTCGTCTCGTGGCAGCGGGGGCAGCCAAAGGCGCGGCAGGGTGTGCAACTCGCTACACTTCAACCCTGTCAGCACTCACCAGCCCTGGCAGGACTGCAGGTAAGACCTTGGTGGGGAACACGGCCACAATGGCCGCCCTGTTGCAACGTTCCCGCAACAGAACCTGTTGAGGGCAACTGCCGGACAGCTGGCCCCAGGCTCACGAAGATTCAAAAGCCCCGCCGCCATATGCTGATCAAACGACCCTCAGGCCGCGGCAGCGCTGTACGGTGGTGACGAATGCCGCCCTGGCTGCAGCACTACCCAGCAACGGGAGCCAAACTGAGGATGATCAGTATCAGCGAGAGCTTCACTCCCTGAACGTGGCCATCACAACCAACGCACTGCTGTTTGTGGCCAAGGTGTGGGTGTACATCATCACTGGCAGCAGTTCCATTCTGGCAGAGGCGCTGCATTCGGTCGCGGACGTGATGAATCAGGCACTGCTCAGGATTGGTGTTGTGCAGTCCATGCGATCGCCGACCATGCAGTACCCATATGGGTGAGTGTGAGGGCTGCAGGTTGGGCGGTGCTGGCAGCGGTCACTGGAATTCTATGGTAGCACATGCAACCAAGTCCCGCAAGCCTTGCCGGGCCAGCCAGTTGCTCAATACGCTCCTGTTGCCCTCTATACAGGTACCTGCGAGATCGCTTCGTGTGGTCGCTCATCAGCGCTGTAGGCGTATTCTTCCTTGGCGCTGGCGCCTCAGTCATCCACGGTGTCCACTCTCTGACGGACGCACCTGCGCTGGAGGGCATGCAGTACACGTTCCTGGTGCTGGGCATCTCGGCAGTGCTGGAAGGATTTTCGCTACTGGTGGCGCTCAAGAACATTGTGGCAGGGGCGCAGGCGCGAGGCATGGGGTTCGTGGAGTATGTGAAGAGCGGCGTGGACCCCACGACGGTGGCAGTGCTGCTCGAAGATGGTGAGGGGCCTGACATACGGGCAGCTGCACAAACGTGGCACACGTGTTTGAGTGTGCGGCCTGCCTTTACTAAGTCATGGGTGTGGTGATGTTTCTGCGCAGCACCAATCATAATTGCTGCCTACTGCCTGTGCCGCTGACAAACACATGCAGGGGGGGCACTGCTTGGTCTGGCGATAGCCGCGGTGTGCACGATGCTAACACACTGGACAGGCAGCGCTGTGTGGGACGCCTGCGGCTCCATCTGCATCGGCCTGCTGCTGGGCGCCATCGCCACCTTCCTGGTCAGCAAGAACCGCCAGCTGCTGCTGGGTCGTTCAATGAACCCCAGGGAGATTGCGGTGAGTGTGGGCCCCACACTGTGAGGACTGCTTGCTGCACATGAACTTGCTACAATCAGCACGTGGTAACCCTGCTTGAAGGCTCTTCATGAGGCCTGCTGTCTCTTGTCCGTTCCTCATGCACCCTCTGGCTGCCTCCAATGCCCGTGCAGGATGTCATGGGCCTGCTGCGTCGCGACCCTGTTGTCTCAGACATACTGGAGACAAAAACAGAGGAGATCGGCCCACGCATTTTCCGCTTCAAGGCCGAGGTGGCGTGGGATGGCGAGCGGCTGGCACAGCGCTACCTGCAGCGTGTTGCGCGCACAGGCGGGCGTGAGAAGCTAGTGCGGCGGCTGCGGGAAGCGCTGGACTCATCCGACCCTCGGGAGCTGGATGCTGTGCTAATGGTAAGAAACCCTGAGTGGTGGGGCTCTATGTGTCAGCTATACTGCGCGTTTGTTGAGAGACCTGGGCCCTCACTTGCAGTAAGGGCAGCGCTGGAATATGTGTCCAAGCAGCCATCTGCAGCTGAGGCTTGATCTAACGTGGCTACCCGCTGCTTTGCCTGCCGTCCTGAAGCGGTATGGCCGTGACATCATCTCCGCGGTGGGTGCCGAGGTGGACCGCATCGAGGGCGAAATACAGAGCCTGAACCCTGCAGTACGCTACGTTGACCTGGAGACGGACCGTGGCAGGAGCACTGTGGCTGGTCGTGCAGGTGTCAACGCACTCAGCTCCACTGACATTGACTTCGACCCAGGGCCTGTCAGCGAGTTGGCCTCAGTCAAGCGCAGGCCTGCATAGGTTGTGGCACAACTGCTGGCAACATTCAGATTCTTTTGGATTGCTTGCTGTTTGATTGTTTGATTTTGACCCCCCTGTTGGTGGGGAGTTGCATTGCTTTGGTTTGAACCGCTGCAATCGTGTTCACACCAACTTCACACTGCACATAGCATTTTCGTTTTCCTAGCCTGTTTCCCGAGCACCGAAAGCAACCATGTTGCTGAGCAAGCCGTCTCTGAGATTGCTGCCTGCTCAGAGGCCTGCCTGCTCAGCCTTTCCGCACCGTGCGCTTCGGGGTACACACGCTCGCTGCGCCCGACAGATCACCAGTGAGCAGGGCGTCTCCGTTGGCAGCTACGAGGGGCAACCCCGCTTCTTCATCACCGGCCGACACCTCGCTGTGACCTCCGAGCTGGAGGAGCACGTGAAGCAGCGCCTGACTGCCCTGCTGACCACCATGCTGCGTGGTGATGTGCTGGAGTCGGAGGTCAGAGGCACGCAAGCCATGCTTGTTTACCACTAGTTGCTGTCTCTGTTGCATGCTTGATCCACCCCTGATCGCATGTGCAGGGTGGCATTGAAAGCGTGGAGGTGCGGCTCATGCCCTCCCAGGTACATGTGTGTGGCACACTAGCGTTCGCGCAGTGGCCACCATTAAGGCTCACTGACCATGCATGCGACTCCATCTGCGCGCAGGCTGAGGTGACATTGCACCCACAAACCATGAACAAGTGCCTCCATGACACATATCTGCAGCGAGGAGCACTTCGCAGCCATGGCGAGGGTGCAAGCGACGCTGAGGGAAATTTCGAGCTGGTACGCTGCTCTGAGATACCTGCTGAGCGGTGCAAATCGCCCTCCTTAAAAAAATACTGACATTCACTGCACCCGTTGCCCTACCTCCCCAACACCACCCACTCGCAAATCAAGGCGCTGCAGCAGCTGGAGAGGAAGCTGCACAAGTGGTGCAAGGCAGCGCCGCTCAAGGTGGACTACCGCGCGCCTTGAACAAAGCTGGACTCGAATTAGAGGGTTGATAGAAACAGTGCATTAGCAGCACCTGCAGCGAGGAAAAAGTGGTTTTGGCTTTGGATACCCAGGACCAGCAAGAATTGCAAACAATTTCGGCCAGATCACAACAACACATAATACTGGTGTTGAAGTCATGGTAGTTTGAGTGACCGCCGGTGGCTGTTGATTACGCTGTTCTGGCGCCGGTGAGCTGATGTTGCTGTTCCGAGTATATCGCCACTGCCGCCAAGTTCTTCACCACCTCCCTTTCAATCCTGTTCTGTATGAGCTTCACAGGCAGCCATGCCTGTGGCTGCACATATAGCGAGTAATACAGTATTGTGCTTCCAGGGTTGCCGGGCTGCATGCGCCAAATGCCACGGAACGCCTGCGCGCAAGAGAGCAGGTGAACACCCCCAGTGAACAGCTGTTGCACCGCAACCACAAAACTTTCACAAAGTCTGTGCAGCACACCTTGAAATCGCCATCCAGCTGCACGAATGTGATGTCACGCGTGGGCACGTGTGGCAGGCTGTTGCGGACTGCTGGCAGCAGGCCGTCTGAGCCATCCCCAGAAGTGCTGCAGAACGAGTCCGGCACTCCCGTCAGGAACTCGGTGCACTCCAAGAGACATGCAGCGCTGAACTTCACCCCCAGTGCAACGTCTTGGGCGCCAACCTGCGGCAGCGTTGAGGGGCCTGTCCGTGAGCATTGGCTTTTGAACTCAGGCTAGCACCCAGGCTGCAGCATGCATTGTGCGGTGGCAGAGCAGCATGGCTTGTACCTGGCGCAAAACAGCCCCGTTCTTCCGCCTCTCCAAGCACTTGTTCTCCACCAGACTTGGCACAATGTCAGCCAGATGGTCGTAGTCCGTGAGGGAGGCCCAGACGATCTCCACTGGCGCGCTGATGGACACGCGAGCGTATAACTTGCGGCTGCTCCAGGACGTCTCCTCCACGTCAACTTTGATCTCCTTGTGCTGCTGCACGCGCACGGCTGCATGCAAAGAAAAGGCAGAGCGGGCTCGCAAGCTGTGCATCGGACCAAGCATTGCACGTACCACACTGCTTGCACACTGCACAGTGAGGGGATTGCTCGCATTCGCTGTTTGTTTGTTGGCAGCACCCACTCACCCTGCCCTACTGCGCGCAGGCAAGTCGCTCGGGATTTTGAGACGGCCACACTACTGCTGCAGCACCCCACTTGCGGCCTCAACCGCAGCGACATTGGTTCAGAGGCTACAGCTCGCTGCAGCAATTTGGCTGTGGTGGTGGGAACTCTGAAACCAGAGGTACCGACACAGGGTGCGACGACAAGCTAGCTGTCGCCGCAAGTGTCTCCGATGGGTGGGTTGGCTGATTGGCTGAAGTCTCGTGCAAGTTTAGCTTGTGGGCCAAGCCTGGAAACCAAGCCAAAACAGGATTTCGTAACAGGATACAAGATATCAAGTTCGATTTTAGAATGGCTAGGGAATCGCGCAGCTTGAGGCGGGTAGCAGCCTCAGAGGTCCCACACCGCCCTGGTTCCTGAAATGTGAACGCCTCAGGTGATGCACGAGCTGGCAAGCTCACTGCACTCGTAACCTGCTGTGCTGAAGCTGCGCACACACTCAAGACAGGAACGTCCTCTCTCACGTTGGGCCCTCGAAACCCAGGCAGAAGATCTTGCTTGCGCAAACGCTTGAACTCTACAGCGCGCAAGCTCAGCCATGGTGGTCGGGGAGTTCACCGCTTCCAACATCGCCATGGAGGAGGACAAGCGCGAAGAGGAGAACAACAAGAAGAAGAAGAGCACGGTCGACATGGCCAAGCTGCAGGCCGATATCGACGCGCAGTTGGCCGTAGCAGCGCAGGTGCGAAGGCTGGGTGCAGATCCATGCTGGGCAGGCCTGTCTCAGTGGTGCATACAGCATGGTGCACAATCTGACCACACCCACCACGCACCGCATGTGCGCCTGTCATGGACATTGACTTGCAGGGCAAGCTTGAGCAGGCACTTGAGGGGCTGCTGAATTTGGAGAAGTCCAGCCGCTTGGCAGAGGATGTGACAGCCACCAAGGCCTGCTGCTCTGCCATCTTGACTGCCTGCTACAACGCTGGCAACTGGAAACTGCTGGAGGAACAGATCATGACGTTGTCCAAGCGGCGTTCGCAGCTTAAGCAGGTGGGGGCCGCCTTGTCTCTGCGCTGACCGGTACACCATAGGCAGCATATGCAGTGGCGTTTATAGCAGGCGCGAGGGTATGCAGTATTGCAGCCTGCCAACCTATCCACACAGGTCTACATGCTGTGCATGAAAATCGCGTGCCTGCTGGCATGCATGGCCAGCCACATAACAGGAGGAGGGTACACTCACCCACTTACATGCCTTGCTTTTATCTGCATGTTCACAGGCCATCCAGGCGTTTGTACGCCAGGCAATAGGCTACATTGACCATGCCCCAGACCAGGAGACCAAGGTGGCACTCATCAAGTCTCTGCAGGCTGTCACCGAGGGCAAGGTGCGAAACAGCCTTGGCGAGCAGCAAGAAAGGGCGGATGTCACCAGTGTAGAGCCTGGGTTTAGCAGCCGGCCATGTAGGCACCAGTGGCCCAGCACAGCCACTGGGAGAACATTGTTGGTGCGCTTGATCCAGGGGGTCTGGTTCATGATGAGGGAGGGGACGAAGGTGCTGCTAGTTTTCCCCCCCCCTGAAACCCGCAAGTGTGCCATGCTGCAGATTTTTGTTGAGATTGAGCGTGCGAGGCTGACACGCCGCCTGGCCACGATCAAGGAGGCAGAGGGCAACATCGCTGAGGCTGCGGACACGCTGCAGGAGGTGCCAGTGGTAAGTCAGTGGTGCTGGCGTGCAGTAGCGCAGGTGTAGCATTGTAGTGCTTTCCGGCCTGGATGCTGACTTATGACTTGAAAACAAAACCTGGCCTGAGGAATCGAGCGACATGGACAGGCTGATGCCTACTTTGAACGCATGGGCCTCAGACCAAGGTTTGCTCTGGCTCTGCCCGGCTGTCGTTTTACTTTGGCATGCTTGCTGCGTTGGCGTGACTGCACCACAGGAGACGTTCGGCGCAATGGCCAAGACTGAGAAAATCGCATTCATCCTGGAGCAGGTCCGGCTGTGCCTTGAGAAACAAGACTTCATCCGTGCGCAGATCCTGTCGCGCAAGGTCAGCCCCAAGGCGTTTGTCGAGCGCAAGGGCGAGGCGCATGGCGACATTGGCATTGAGGGCACGGCGATCGAGGCACCCGAGACGGTGAGGGCAGGGTGTTGGGGGGAGGGAGGTGCAGAGGAAGGAGCCAGGAAAAGCGGCAGGGGTGGCGCGCAACGTGACTGGGGCAAGGATAAGGCAAGTGATGAGGTTTGCATGAAGGGCGTTGTGATCGGCGCTGAATGTGGTGAGGGCAGGGGGGCCATTGGTTGCTTGCGGAAGGGCTTGGGAGGAGAGCTGTGCCATGGGACAGCACATGCAATGGGAGACTGCAAACTGTTGGTGTCTGACCATCCTCACCCATCCTGCCTCCGCCTCTCCATCACCAGCACATGCCCAGTTGTATGCATCCCTCCCTGACCCCGCTCTCTTGGTGGCTTCTGCTGTTTCCTTTCGCTGCCCCTGACCAGCCCTGCGCCTGCCTCCATGCCTCCAGGGTGTGCCAAGCCTCCCGGAGCTGAAGCTGCGCTACTACGAGCTGATGGTGCGCTACTACTCGCACCTCAACAACTACCTTGAGATGACGCGCTGCTACCGCGCAATGTACGAGACAGAGAGCGTTGCGTCGAACCCCGACCTCTGGCGCCCGGTATGTGGGCAGGGAAGGGTTGGAGCGGGGGCGGCGAATCAGGAGGTTGAAGGAGGTGGAGTAGAGGGATAGGGTGTGAAGCTTGGATGCATGCTGCATTGAAGCGGATCTTTGCTGGCCTCGCAGCAGTGCTGGAAACATCAAGACTTGCAGACCCTTACTGGTGCTGATGGTTGCTGGTTGCAGATGCTGAAGAAAATCTGCTGGCTGATCGTGCTGTCCCCCAGCTACTCAACCGCGGAGGGCAGCAGCAGCGACAGGCTGACGCTGCTCAACACCACCTTCCAGGTGCGCACCTTTGCTGGTGTCTCTTGCACTAACTTCTGCTACAACGCCCATCAGACCATCACCAAAAAGCATGTGCTGCTGCATTCTCCCACTGTTATGAGCAGCATGTAAACGTCTTTTCATCCACACGACGTGCCTGCATTGGTTGCTGAGTCTCCTCTCGCCTGCTGTGCTCACCCTCTTGACTGCACGCACAGGACAAGAAGCTGTCTGAGTTGCCTGTGTACAAGCAGTTGCTCAACACCTTCGTCACCAAGGAGATCATCCCCTGGGGCACGTTCCAGTCCACCTACGCTGCAGAGATCCAGGAGCAGCAGGAGATCTTTGGAGGTGCGCGATCTGCAGAGAGTGGGGCACGTGGATTACAGGGACAGTGGCTGGGAGTGGCGCATGAATCCAGCATGCGGCAGGTAGTGGTCTGCTTGTTGGCACACGACAGCCGCCATTGCTTCCGCAGTCTCTGCCTTTCGTAGTCCCCTCCATTTATCTCCCCCTCACTCATTCCCTGCAATACTGAAGTGGTGCGGGGCATGTCGCCTGCCCTCCCCTTGCCTTCACCCCTGCGCAGCCAATCAGCAGCGGCACCAGAACTTGCGGCTGCGCGTAACTGAGCACAGCGTCATGGTTGTGGCACAGTACTACACGCGCATCAGCATCAAGCGCCTGGCCGAGCTGTTAGACCTGCCACCTGCGGAGGTACAATTGTGTGGAAGGGGGGACCTGAGGGGGNGCGCAGCAGCTGTAGGTCTGGTGTCCCCTGCTGAGCATGTGTGTGGTGGTGGCCATTTGTCTCAGCAAACCACCCTCAGTAGTCTCCCCCCCGCCTGCCCGTTCTTGGGCGACTCACTGCTGTTGCAGCCTGCATGAGCCGATAAACGCAACTGTCTCCTTTCGTGCACCCCACCCCTGACGTGCAGGCGGAGCAGCAGCTGTGTGAGCTGGTCGTGGCCAAGGCCATCAACGCGAAGGTGGACCGACCATCAGGGCTGATCCAGTTCGGCAAGCGCCAGGTAACAGGGCATGGGACATGGTGGAAGGCAGAAAGGGATGGATGCGAGTTTGCGACGAGGAGCGCAGCAGTGTGGAGTGAGGATGCATACTAGCTGAACAGGAGACAGGAGGCCAGCTAAGGGTTGGCATGGTAACATGTCTTTGCATACAGTCACTTGCTACTGCTTTGCTAGCGCCTAACCTCTCGAGGTCTCACTGGCCTATGTGTGAAGCAGTAGCAAGGGTCGCGTTGAGGTGTCCTTGCGCTCCGCTCTTGCTCCGGAAACCAAGGAATTTGTCAACCAACGTGGTCCCGGCCTTACTTGCTCTGCTGTTGTTCAGGAGCCTGAGGAGCTGCTGAACACGTGGTCAAGCAACATCGGGCGGCTGCTGGGCCTGGTGGAGAAGTCGTGCCAGCAGATCAGCAAGGAGTGCATGGTGCACAAGGTGGTGCTCAGCTCCGCGTCATGAGGAATTCAGTCTGTCAAGAACCTGGCGTTTCTTCTCTGATAGTGCAGTGTAGGATGGCGGATGCGTGTCAAATCCTGTTTCACCGTTGCGCATTGTAACTCTGGCGCATCCTGCCCGTGCGACGTGGGCGGTGGTAATTCAGCTGTGTGGGGCAGCGCCTACCTTGTGCGAGCCTCGCTCAACGTTATCGCCCAGTCGAAGTGCAAAGCTCCGCTTGAACCGCTACAACGCCCTGTGAGACTTTCTTCACCAACGCTCCACTGTTGCCACCACACATCCAGCATGGGCACCTTCAGCAGCAGGCCAGCAACCGAAGCCGCCCGCAAGTTTGCTGAGAACGCTATTGCTACCAACAGTAAGCAGCATTGTTGCACAGCGGTTGGCATGTCAGGGTATCTTGGGTCACTGCTGCAGCCCAACAAGTCGCACGTGCTTTTGCCCATTCGCAGAGGTAGCAGTGTTTTCAAAGACCTACTGCCCTTACTGCCACAAGGCAAAGGCTGCACTCAACACGGTCCTCGCGCCAAACCAGTACACTGTATTTGAGGTAAGTGGCTGCATGTTATGGGGTACGTGGAGTTCGGCGCACAGCATGCTGCTGTACCAAATCGATACCCTGTGCATAGCAGGCAGCACCAGCGTGCTGCTTGTGCCAGCATGTGCCAGCGTGCAGGTGTGCACACAAGCCAGCCTCATGTGTCTTCGCAACATCACAGTCAGTGCTTGCTGGTCTTTTTGCCATCTTTGTGCTGCTCGCACCCTTCCTGCAGCTGGATAAGATGGAAGATGGTGACGCCATCCAGTCAGCGCTGGCAGACATCACAGGCGGCAGGACTGTCCCTAGAGTGTTCATTGGCGGCAGGTTCATAGGTGAGGCTTGACACAGGCACTTTGGGAGGGCGTGACGAGGAGCTGCTCCTGCATCTGCCGTGATGAGGGCACCGGTGGCAGCGTCAAAGCTAATTAGGTGTAAACCATAACCCTGATCCAATGCTTGTACCACCTTTCTGCGTTCAGGTGGTGGGGATGACACGGCCGCGAAGGCAGCCAACGGACAGCTGAAGCAGTTGCTTGCGGGCGTGGGCCTGTAACATGGCGATTACTCTACCAGTGATAGCACCCCACAGCACATCATGCTGTGTCTTGTGGCATTCAAAGGTGGTGGCAGTGGATTTCGGGAATGGTCTGAACAGCCCGCCATCAGGCAACATGTGACTGAGTGTATTGTTGTGTGAGTGCTGCAGATCTGGTTTTGGCACTTGCCTGTGCAACCTGCTGGAAAATTCGACCGTCTGCAATGGGGTCCTGTTCGCCCTCAATGCGCTTCATGGTCTATGCACAAGTCAGCAAAGGCAGCAGGGCAGACGAGAGATAGGCATCAAGTGACAGCCGGGTGCTGGATGGTCCAGAGCACAGCCTCGTTTGCCAAACTGTTAACAGAGATTGAAGTGCTGTTTTCAAGAAGGCCAAGCCGCGAAGAAGTCTGGTCTTGAACCCATCAGCCCAGCCTTCGCCTCGATTGAAATGTTGGACCCACATCGAATGTTGTGAGGGTTGTGCGTAAGCATGTGTTTGTGGCCACTATCTGGATACTCCTAACACTGGCAAATGCGCTCATGGGTGCAGAGCGGATAAAGCTTCACTAAATTTCTGCAGCTGCTGTTCATGCGAAAGCTGTTGCTGCTCTTGCCAGCTCTCATGAGCGCTGCAACGTTGCTCGCAAGTACCGCTGCTGCTGATGCCCCTCCAATGGGGGACCTCCAGCTCGTCCTGCTGCACTTTTCACAGGAGTTGCTGCATCACAGACACATCGCTCAGCGAGGCTGCACGGTTGCAGCTGAGCTTTTTCCAACACAGGCCTGGTTGGGTTGTATGCTATGATTCCAAGATCTGATCAACCTAACGAGAAAGACCTTGTGTGAAGTGAACACTTTGCGCACAGTCACATAAACGCCTCGAGTGCGCAAGGATGCATGACACGTGCAAGCCCCAAACAGTCGTTACACTGCAGCAGCCCAGGGATGCACAGCGCGTGAGCAACCTTGCAATCCAAGCCTGCTGGTACAATCCTGTTATGACGTGGCCAGACATTCTGCTGGAAGCTTTCCCTGCGCGTTCCGCATTGTAGCTGCCTCCTTCCCAGCTGGCAACGACAGCAGCCAGTCCACGATCACCTGCTGTCCCGTGCGGTACGCCAAATGCAGCGCTGTGTTGAGCTGCCCATCGACAGCACACACGTTGTGCTGGTGATGCACCAGCAGCTGAGCTGCCTCCAGGTGGCCTCCATGGCAGGCCATGTGCAGCGGTGAGGGCAGAGCTGCGGCGTGCTCGGCGCCTCCTTTGGGCGCCTCCACTGCAGTGCATACAACAGTGAGTAAGGCATGTTGAAGGTGCACAAAGAAGTGTAGGAGCAGACAAGTGCCCCGTGCCACTTTTGCAAGCTACGTACCTGCTGTAGTAGCAAGCAGTGCCGCAAGCACATCGCACTGGCCCTCCTGTGCTGCCAGGTGTAGCGGCGTCAGCCCTGACGTGCAGGGAGCATCCGCACGAGCCTGCAGGCGTGTGGAAGGCAAGTGCAGCAGCGCCTCAGTGCTAGGCATTATGAGCACAACGTCACTTCATCCCTTACAGCGTGAGCGCACTGCGCAAGCGCGTACAAGTACAGTCTACTCACCCCTGCAGCAAGCAAGGCCTGCACTGCTGAGAGTTGTCCCGCCTGGCTTGCCACATGCAGTGCGGTCATGCCTGCTTCTGCTTCAGCTGCGGTTATGTCGGCTCCAGCATCTAGCAGCAGCTTCAGGCAGTCTACATCACCCACAGCGCACGCAATGTGCAGCGGAGGGCAGCAGCCAGATAGGCGGCCTGAACGGGGGAAAGACGTGCAAACAGCAGCCGGCAGTGGCTGGTTGTTAGCAATCGGATGATGAAGGGTATTGCTGCTTGTGAGCGGGTGGATGAGCAACGGTGACGCGCGCTTGCTTGCTCACACACTTGGACCTACAGGTGCCGGCACATCAAGAAATGAAACTCACACACCCAGCAACAACAGGCAACAGGCAGGCCTTACCGCTCTTCTGGTTGACATTGACGCCCTTGCTGCACAACACTGCAACGATGGGAGCCACGCGCGCCTTGAGCGACATGTGCAGCGCGGTGTCGCCGCAGGGGTCTGTTGCATCAGGGTTTGCCCCTGCCTCAAGCAGCACCTGCACCACGCCGGGGTAGTCCACCTGCCGGCTCACCCACCTGCAAGGCGGCAGCCAGCAAAGAATAGGTCCAAGTCGCACCTTGGTTGCGGCTGCAAGATGTATCGTGCTCAGTTGTGTCCAGCACACCCCCATGATGCAGGATACTTGTGATTACGCTGTAAGACCAGGACAGCTACGGCAACATTGTCTCGTGTCACTCACTGAGTGCCGCATGCCTCGGCGGCCATCAGAAGGGGCGTCTGGCCTGCATTGTTGACAGGGTCCGCCTGCAAGGCACAGGAGCCGATGGCAATTCAGCCATTGCAGCAAATATCTTAGCCGTTGGGAATGGGCCCAGGATCCGGGCACCTGATTCCAGGACAAGCTCTTCACAACCCACGTAATCAAGCGTGGCTGTCAACAGCCGCATATGCTTGTGGCGGCCTGTGCTGTGCGGTGTGATCCCACCTTGGCACCATGCTGGATGAGGAGCTGCGCATGCTGCCTTGCGCCCATGTGGGCTGCAAAGTGCAGTGGCGTGCAGCCATCAAGGTTCTCAGCATCCGGGCTGGCTCCACACTCCAGCAGCGCCGCAGCCACCTCTATGCTACAGCCATCCTCGCAGGTGCAGTGCAGTGCTGTGCTGCCATCAGTCTCCCTGTGGATGGGGCATACAACATCACGAGCGCTGGATGTAATCACAGCACTGCTGCTCACGCTGCTTTGCTGGTGAGATGCAAGGTGCACCAAGTGCCAGCTGATGCTTGACTACGCTACAGGTATCCTTTGTACCTTCCACGGTCCACCTTGAAGCCAGGAGCCTGTGCCAGGCGCTGCAGAAGCGGTATGCTGCCACTTGCAGCCGCCAGGTGCACCGCTGCTTGTCCCTGGTCATCGTATGCATTGACCTTCGCTCCAGACGCGAGTGCCTGGTCTGCCCCTTGCACATCACCTGGGCAGGCAGCATTTGTGGGCAAATTGCTCATGACAGCGACCATACCACAGCAGATGGCAACAATCAAGGATTCAGCCTTGCCTTCAGTGCATGCCAATCGCAGCTGAGAGGTGGCGGGATTGGGCATGCTGCCAAGGCCGCACACTCGTGTGATCTCCTGCCGACTTCGAGTCGTGAATGCGCCCCACACTCTGCTCGCACATGTTGCGGCTGGCCCTCCTTAGACTCGGCTGAGACTGTCGTGATTGACTCCCAGGAACATACTCTATCAACAAGCACACAACTTGGGCACTTGCATCCTTGGAGCTTCGTTGCCGCGCCTCCATCTCCGTGCCCCATCAGCATGGCTGGCATCGGGTGTGACGAACGACCATTTGCAAGCACCTGCGCTGTTGCCGCTGTTCAGCAGGCGTCATGTATGCAACACCAACTGGCTCCCCTCTAAGCGCACAGTGCGTGTTCTCTGCAACACGCAGGGCCTACGACCCACGTCGGCAGGCGCACGTATCCCTCACTTACAAGAACGACCAGCAGAACTTGTCCGCGGCCAAGTAGGTGTTGCATGGGAACCTGGGGTGCACATTCCACCCCTGCCCCCGCTCACAAGTTCCACTTTGCGTGACACAACCACTTTGTGCAGGTCGTGCGAGCTCAACCAGCTGTACACAACCGGCCGGTCGATAGCCCCACTCTCTGTCAGCAGCGGGTCAGCAAGCAAGGGAAGCAAGAAGGGCGAGGACAAGCCCTACTTCAGCCGCCAGCTCACCGAGTACGAGAGTGCTGTCAACCCCCCATACCTGGATAGGTACGGCCTTGTACACACACAATCAAATGACGCCTGTAAGCGTCAGCAGTATGTTGGCTGCAACCGTGTTTTGCACTGCCTTCTGTGTGCCGCAGGAACGGCCGATGGGACCAGAGGGGGTTGTCCACATTTGTGACGCAGACACAGAGTCAGCCTGTCACAACGACGGGGCGTTTTGACAGCAGCCATGGGCCAGTGCAGGCACCACGAGCCATCTCTGCAGTCTATTCGTATCACGACACTTCTCCTGTGCTGACAGCCGAGTACGCCAGGGACACAGACCGGTCAGAGGCAACATGGGAGGCCACCATCAACAAACGTGGCACAAACGGCGTTTACACGCCACCAAAGCCTGAGCCGCCCAGCAGGTTTGACACGATGGTGGAGTCAACCCTACGGCCAAGCACTCGCTCACGGGTGCCACCTGGCACCGCGTTCGGCGATGCTGAGAGCCGCAAGACCAATATAGATGCGTTCTGGCAGCGGAATGGCGCCGCCTCGCACCTCAAGGAGGGAGACGTGCTTCGTATTGGCGACGAGATCGGCGTACATGCTGTGCCTGGTACAGGCAACTCCAGGCTAGTTGGCGGAAAGTGGAGGTGAGGCGGTGTGCTGACGCGGTGTGCAAGGCACGAGGTGTTACGCTGGGACGTATGTATGACTGTACCAATCCTCTGTGTGCATCCACTAGGTACATTCCAAGACCGACGGAGGGAGTGCACTTGATGACAGATTTCTATGGAAGGTGAGCAGGCCTTAAGCGCTATTGTTGTAAAGCTTCGGGCTCGACTCCTGCTCTAATTCAACGCTGACAACTTCTCTTGTTGCTACCGCTGCAGATGCGGAAGCAAGCAGGATGATTACTATGGAAGGACTTATCACTACCTTCAGCAATAAGCCCGCTGCAAAGAGGTTGAAAGCGATGTTATCGTAGCGCACATGCTTGGGAAGCGTACATGGTCAGAGTGACAGAATGAACAGGAAGTCATGAATATGTGACACATTGTACATCCGGCCATGAAACTTGCGTAGCTGATCTAGCCATTGACCAGAAACCAAGTAGACACTGCAGCCTGCTGCTCGGACACATGCGCCCCTGTAAGGGCATCAGCCTGTGAAGCTGCTCAACCAAACACTGCTCGTCACGAGCCAAAAGTTGTTGCGACTATGTCCACTATCCCATTCGTGCATCTATCGCGTCGCTGAATCGATTCAACACCCAGGGATGGGTGCCACCGGCCTTGACGTATGCCTCCAGCACAGACACTGCACGCTCAGCACTCGTCAGCTCAGCCTGTTGGTTGGGGGAAAGCTCCAGCATTGCCAGCTGCGCCGCAACCCCGTCAGAGTGAAGCGGCGGAAGGTACAAGAAGCGCCTGCGTAGCCAGCTGTACCTGCGGTACAGTGCGGCCCCCGTAGGGTCATGGGGACGGTGCAGTCCCTTGCCTATGCCTGCCTCCAGCCAGCCGCTGCGGCTGGACTCGAGAGCGGTCAATGCCTGCTGCACTGTCTCACGCGGCACTGCAGCAGGTGGCAGGGCTGGGGCGCCGCCACCTTGCGCCTGCAGGCCGCTGGTGTCACCACCGTCACGGCTTTGCTGCTGCTGTGACTGCTGCGGCTGCAGCCAGCCAACCAGAAGGCTCTGAAGCGTGGCAACACCTGTAGCGTCCTCAACCCTGGTGCCATCTCCCAGTACCACGGGCAGGGCGTCCAACAGCGTTCGGCCAAGGACGCCATCCATGCTGTTGGTCTGGTGCAGCGTTAGAAGTAGCTGCACCAAATCATCAGGCTTGAGTGACCGCACCCTGTCAAGGGTGAGGGCAGCGGTGACATTAGCCAGCAGCTGTGGGTGCTGCAGGCGCACCGCCACATCCGCCAACGCAGCCAGCTGTTGCACTGGCGCTTCAGGCAGGGCGCAACTCGCCTGCACAGGTGGCCAAAGGCACAGACACTATCAGGCATGCAAGTGATAAGCCAAGGGCAGCACGGAATGACCTGTGCGCAGCGCAAAAACACAGCACCTGATGTGCAGTTGTGCACCCAGTTGATGTGCTGGCAGATTCCCAACGGTGCTCACCTGCGACACTAGTGCATTCCAGGTGTCGTCTTGCTGCAGCAGGTCCTCCCCACACCAGCGTGCAACAGTGGCCAAAGCAAGCAGCACGTCCGTAGATTGCTGCCCAGTCAACCCTCGCCTTGCTGTCGGCCCTGTCCTCCCTGCCTGCCATGTACGGCCCCCTGCTGCCCCTAGCGTTGACAGCGCGCTCACGAGCACCTGGTCCATGGCTTTGGGGCAAGAGTGCTTGCCCATGGCAAGGGCCGCAGCCATGGCATAAGCCTCAATTGCCTGAGCTGCATGGTGCAGGCAGGGGCGCTCCCTCACCAGCTGCTGCGTGCCAGCAGCAGGATGGCCTGTCGAACGCCCGCCAGTAGGTCGCAATGCTGTGCAGCTGCAAGGCCTGGCCTTGTTGCACGTTTCGACAGCGGTCGGAAGCAGCACTCGGGCCAGGTGCAGCATGTTGTGGCTGTGAAGGCTTAGCCTGCACATGCAGCAGACACACAGGTCAGCAGGCCTTCGAAAATCCAGCGTGGCGTCAGCACTCCTCCCAAAGCAGAGGCCACTGCATCTGGCAGCATGTGTTGTGCTCGCAGCATTCACAGCAGATGATCCTCAAGCAGGCTGCGTGTGCCTAGTATGCAGCACTGTAAATTGTGTGCGATTGGCATCCAGGCCCCACCTGCTGGTCAGGCTGAGCACTGTGGACAGCTCAGGTAGGATGACACCCCACTCCCTGTTCTGTTGCACGGCCTGCTGCATAGCGGAGTGCAGCCGGTCGCAGAGCCGCGACAGCCATGAGCGTGGCAGGTGGCGATGCAGTGGTGCAAGAACAGACAGCACCTGAGCCGGAGGTGGGTGGCAGAGGAACGATAAGGTGCACAATGCATAAGATAGTGGTGCCAGCAGTGCACAAAGCGAGCCCCAGCAAGTGAGCTGACCTAATGCTGCTCTGACGCCCGTTGTGTGCACTACAGATGCTGCGGCCTACAGACATCTGCTGAGCCATGCTGCTTGTAACAACTCACCGCAGCTGCGTTGTGCATGCTCTGCTGCATGGGGGGCTGCGGTTGGGTCGCTGCGCCACTCCCAGCAGTTGGCGCTGTGCTACCATCATGCAGCCAAGCCCTGCCTGTGTCACCCAGCATCACCTCCTGCAACAGATCCATCTGCGCGGGGCCTGTTTGAGATGCAGCACCTGCTGCCATGCCTGGCCATACAGGTGCAAGAGCCTGCCACGTTGTCGTGTCTGCAACCAGCTTCAGGATCCAGCTGGCAACATCTTTGACTGCTGCATCCACCCTTGCGCTTAGGCCTGCGCTCGCACTGCCATCCTGATCATGCTGCGACAGCAGCTGCAGCACCTTCAGCAGCTGCCATGGGCACACGGCCTGCAGGTCTGGTGCAGCCATACTGTTGGTGCTGGCGTTGCTGCTTACGCTGTTACCTTGTGGCTGAGGCGAGGTGGCGGAGCGCCAGGGGGTCGACATCTCATCCAACACAGCACACAGCAGTCCTTCCACAGTGGCATCAGCGCTCCCAGGCCTGCTGTTAGGCCCTACGCCTGCACCGCTGCTTGGAGTATCATCCGCTGTCCTGTCCTCCTCCAGGAAGGGGTCTGTGGGTCCGTCAGTGTCCACACGCTGCTGCTGCTGCTTAGCGGTGGCAAGGTAGCGGACCAGCTGCCTGGCGAGTGACAGCAGAGCCTCGCCGCTCAACTGCGTCAGAAGCTGCGGATCACCTGCCAGCGTGACAGCTGCAGCCGGCATGAGAACAAGCGGTACATGACGCTCCATCTGCAGCACCAAATCAGACACGCTCACGCCAGGTGTGCTGCCAGCGGCACCTGAAGCGCAACTCAGCGCCTGTACTGCCCCTTGCAGCAGGACCGCAAATGTCGGTTGTGCAACATTCAAGCGTGCGGCTGCCAGCGGTGCTGCAGCTGCTTGCAGCGGTGTGGGCAACGTGGGTTGAGGTGCGTGTGACGAGCTGCAGGTGGCTAGGGAGCGTGCTGTGGCATCCCAGGCACTGACAGCAGACAGCGGCGCAGCAGCTGCGCCTCCTGAGGCAGCTGGCAGTGAGTCCGAACCCCTTGAGTTCACACTACTGCCCTGATGTCGTTTACCCCGTGGCACCTGTGCCATAGCAGCCATGAGCGTAAGCACTGCCGGGGCTGGCAGGGAGGTTACGTGTGGCAAAATGGCACACTCCAGCTTCTGCAAGGCTGTACCCACAGCAGTGCGCAGCCGCACCTGCGCAGGCTCATGTCCGCTGCCTGAGCTCACCACCCGGGCCTGACAAGGAGCTCCCGACAAACTGTCTGTGGCCGCTGCTTGTGAAAGGAAGAGGCCCAGACTGCACGCCACTGCTTGCAGCGCTGCCAATCCACCCAGCGCCGTGCCTGTCGCACGGCCAGCTGCCAGCCCTGCCGCCTCCGCTTGCAGCTGGCCTTGCTGATCCCTGCCCCCATCTGACACCACTGCCTCTGACAGCGCACTGGCTAGGTCCTGCACCAGACTGCCAAGCTCGTCAGAGCTTGACAAGGGTGCCCATGGCAGGCAGGCACGTAGCAGCGCTGCAGTGTGCTCTAGACCAAGGGCGCTTGCCAGCGGGGCCCGACATTTGCGCAGGGCCATGGCCGCCGCCTGTACTGCTTGCACTCGTACTCGCTGTTGCGCTGTACTGCCATGCGCCGGCTGCTGGGCTGCCCAATGCAGATACTGTTGCAGCGCATCTGCCAGCAACCGTATGCCTGCAGCCGGATCACTGGCGCTGCTGGCACATGTGCCAGCCAGGGCCTGCAGAACCTGCTGTGCGGCCTGATCACCACTCAGGGGCTGAGCATGAAAGGACGGCTGTTGCGGCCAGCCACTGTTTGGATTGGCAGCTGCAGAGCTGGAGGAAGCTGCTGGAGTGGTGGCAACCGCACGACTGCGATCATCCTGCAATGACGGCACTGGGGCTGGGGCGGCTGCTTGCGTTGTCGGCGTTGGGTGCAGGCACAGGCGCAGCAGTGCCATCAGGTCGTCAGCGCTCCACTTGGACAGCGCTGACTTGGTGACTGAAGCTTGCGGCTGCACAAACTGCACAAAGTCCCTGCGCGTAGCAGTTGGTGCAAGCAACAACTAAGACACACACCGGCAGCACGCAATGCAGCAGTACAGCAAGCAACCTGGCGCCATTCCTATGCGTCCAGGCAGGCAGCAGCAGGCAGGGCAGGCAGCGTGGGCATCCCCAGCAGCGATCCTCAGCTCGTCTTGCACCACACCTGGCGGCGCTAGCGTATCCCAGCATGTGAAGCAGCTCAAGCGCCCGGATGGCATGTGTTGGGACCAACTGAGTGTCTCCAAGGGCCTTGAAGTCCTGGTAACTGAGGGCTTCCAGCGCCTGCCCCACTTGCTGCGCGGTGAATGGCATCACTCGGCGGCTGACAGGCTGAGGAGCCTGCACAACAGAGAACTTGGCGTGCTCCATCACCTTGCAGCATCACATCACAAGCAGAGGAGGCCACGACATCATTGCACAGGTAGAGAAGCACATTGCACACGTTTCTACTCCTGGTATGGCAATCCAACCCTCTTCTAAATGGCTGGCTTGGCGCATCCAGCAAGAGCCCTGACAGGTCCTCTCCCTCAAACAGAGAGAAGCTTCTTACAAGTAACTTAAGCGTATGGGGCAGCAGACCCCGCTTCATGTTACTTACCTGGGTGCAAATGGCAGCTGCCAGTTGACGTCGAGAATGGGTTGATACACCGCCCTCCACCAGCGCCTCCAACGCAAGTAGCAGACCCCTCATCCCTTGCACCTGACGAGCAACAGCAGCGGCTGCAGTGCTTCAGTTACCGAAAGCTGAAGTTGCGAGAAGCTGGCAATACAAGCCACGTGGGAATAATGCATGCATTTTGGTGCCAGCGCGCCGCTGCTGCCTACCTCTGCCCCCCTGCAGCCATACTGGCACAGCTTGTCATCGTTCAAGCTGCCAATCAACCCTGATCAGCAAAGCGCGGGCCAAAGGTCAGTTGCTGTGGAGCTGTGCCGACAAAGTAAACCACACTCTGTGCTGCAGGGCTTGCAATGGTGTCAAGAACCAAACCCGTAGCTCACCTGCTGCATGTGTGGCCCTGAGCAGCACAGGCCAGTCTTGACACAGCCCTATCGACCAGAGGTCCAACCCCTGAAAAGGGTCATGCTGCCTCTGCACCACTGCCTTGGTGCCCTGCCTCTGGGTCTTCCTCAGCTGTGCCACCTGTGCCATTTGATCTGTCGCTTTTTGGGGGCTTACGGCTTTACAGAGTGCTACCCCTAGCGCGACTGTCAGCTGCTGCCGCACCGTCAGCGGCGCATTAGGCCCCTGGGCCCCAGGCAGCGGCTGTGCTGAGGGCAGCGCTGCTACAGCTTCCGCAACATGGGCCGTGCATGCAGGCCGTTGCTCGGGCATCCTGCTAAGCAACACAGGGCCAGCCACCTCACAGGCAGCCTCCGCCTCGTGCACAAAGGCTGCTGTACAACCTTCAGCGCCAGGCACCTGTTGTGCTACCCTGGCTCGGACAGCATGGGCGTGTAGCAGCTGTACAGCCACCTTTGCCACATCTGCCGCCTGAAGCCCTGACACTGTGCGGCAGGCTGTGTCCTCCAGAAGTGGCGACGTTCGTGCAGGTGCCTGTACTGCCTGCGTTGCCAGCGCCCTGCCAGCAGCTCTGCCATTTGCGTGCGGCTGTTGCACAGCTGCTTGGGCTGTCTGCAGCCAGGAGCTCAGCGCCTGCAGCACAGGCGTGACCGACAGCGGTGGCAGCAGCCCCTCTGACAAACCCAGCTGCACAAACCTTGCGGCCGCGAAAGCGTCTAGCCAAAGTGGCGGCTGCACAGACGAGCTGCTCATGTCCACATCACCACCACCCAAGCGGTCGTGTGCAGTGAGTGCACAGTCAGCTGTTGGCTGTGGCTGCACTAGTTGCTGGTGAAGCGCGAGCGCCTCGCGTGTGACAGACAGCGCCAAGTTGTGCAGGCATGTGGCAACCTGCTGGTCCTGCTGCTGCAACAGGGCGGCCACGGGTGCTGGTATTGCATGCAGGAACGTACTGTTGTGGGCAATGTGCCTGGCTGCTGCCATGGCTCGTTGCTGCAAACCGGTCATCACTTGAGACTGTTCAACACAGCCCTCTGTCTCTATGCTTGCAGCAGTCCCTGACACATGGCCTGACGCTGCACTTGCACACGGCAGCTCCGTGCCCTCCTGTCTAAGAGCATCAAGGTCAAACGCCCAGTCCAGCTCAAGCACCTGACGTGCCTCCCTTGTTGATGGGTTTTCAGCAACCACTGAAGCTGTGCCCCACCAGGTGGCGGGCTCCAAACCTGCTGCTGTGGTCTGGGCTGGTGCTGCAAGCGGCTGTGCACCTGCAGTCGGAAGTGCTGCATCGATGCTGTCATCCTCAAGCGCTGCAGCTTGCGCCAGGTGCCCTGCAACAAGGCGGCCAGCTATCAGCTGCACTGCTTGCGCCTGTGAGCGGGTGGTGGGCAGCTGCTGCGTAGCTTGCTCTGCAGACGTGACTGTGCTTGCACAGGCCTGCACAGCCGCCTGCGCTACGCGCCGCTCGACTCGCAGCCAGGCATCCACTGTCAGGCCGGCGATGGGCTGCCCTGAAAGGCTTGCCAGTCCCCACAGAGGGATCTCATGACCCGAGTCTGACAGTTGCTGCAATGCCCAGCGTGCCAAGCGCAGAGCCAGCCTCTTGTCACATGGAGGCAACCTGTGCACCGCAACAGTAGCGAGCATGAACGGGGAACAAAAGCATGTGTCACTTGTGATGCATGTACACTTGAAACAGCCTGGTGCAGTTGCTGAAAGAAGAGCGGCTGCTCAGCACGCCATGCCTACTGGCTCCGAATCACCTGATGCCGTTCAATGAGTTGCCTGACCCCGTGCTGTCGTCAACATGGCAACAGGTCCATAACCTTGACCACATGCACGCCGCACCTGTTGTACAGCGCTGCCGCTCCAAGCAGCATCCGGCAGCACAGCGCTCCTTCAACAACGGCAGCTCCCGGCATGTCGCCCAGCAAAAGGCTTCTTATTCGCTGCCTCGGCTGTGCCAGCTTTGCCATTGCAGGTACCAGCGGTAAGACCACACCAGGACATGCCTCTGCAACCGCCAGCAGGCTGGCAACTTGCGGGAAAGTCAGGGCGCCACCTGATTGCATACCTTCGGCTGCTCGCGACAACAGCTTTTCAAGAACCTCCACCGTCGGCGCTGCAGCTGACGCCGATTCTGACAAGTGCCCTTTGCAGTGGCCAGCTGCTGATTCCGCAGCTGCCATAGCCGCTGCAGGCAGTGCTGCCAGCACCTGCTGACTCCAAAACGCTGCGCCCACGTCATCAGTGTGCAGCTGAGTCCAGCCCTGCAGGGTCCTGAAATCCACACCGCCGCCCTCACTAGCTCCAACACTGCCTCTGACATAGGTGGCGCGAGCATCAGCAGTAGGGCGTTGCATCAGCCCTGCCTGCGCCGATAGAGCCTCTGCCTGTGCTGCCAGTGCTTGAGAGACGCGCTGCACAGGGGCTGCAAGGCTGCTGGCATCGCTTGCTGCTTGTAGTGTGAAGGGCACTGCTTGCAGCACCTGCACTGCAACGCTCGCAAGCTGTGGCAAGCTCATCAGAGGCATGGTGGCCTCCAACGCACATGCCACAGCCTGCTGTGCCGCAATGCTGTAGCCAGGTTGCTGGGGATCACTCCACAGGCCTGGCATGCGGCACATTGCCAGCAACACCTTTGGCAGCTCCAGCCAGAGGCTTTCGCGCCAATCCTGCCCTCCTGTGTTGCTGGAGGTTTCAGCTGATGCTGCTATGTTGAGGGTGGGCGGAGGTGCAAGGCTACTGACATACGCAGCAGCAGCTGACAAGAGGCCGAGGGGTGGCGTCTGCTGCAGCTTGCAGCTGGCATTCGCAAACCTCACCACAGCATCCAAAAGGTGCTTGTGCGAATCAAGCGCCAGCGCTGGGGGTGAAGCGATGCGCTGAGCGTCCGGGGCACCCCCTGCTTGCGCTGAATCTAGTGTTGCGGCGTGACTGGCCAGCTGCTGCTGCAACTGCACCGCGATGATGCCCAGGATCCTGCCTGCATTCGTCATTGCCGCACCGCTGCCGCCCTGCTTAACTGCCTCTGACACTCCCACATGCAGCAGAGTCTCTGCCTTCAGCGAGGCCAGTCCAAGCACCTTGGGATGCAGCGCTGCCGTTGCTGCGGCGTTGCCTTGCGCAGCATCCTCAGCCTGCTGCAGCTGCTGCTGCTGCTGCTGCTGCGGTGCAGCGCACCATTGTGCAGTCTGCCCTGCGGCTGTTGCTTGACTGTGCTTTGCATGTGCGTTGAGAAAGCGCAGGAGCTGGGCGGCGTCCCTGACATGGTGGAGCTGCTTCAAGAGTGCGTCTAGCGTAGGGTCCAAGTGCCAGTAATGGACAAACTTTTGCTTGAGTGCATAGCGCAATGCCCGGAATCCTCCCTGCTGCATGGGACTCTGATAACTGTTGCCGCTGTCGTACCTTGTCTGGCTGCTGGTCGGTGGGCGCTGCCTGCTGGCCTGCTGCTCCTGACCGCCATGGCTTGTGGAGAGAGCGTGACCGCTGTGCTCCTCCTGTGCCTCATGGTCATCCGCGTGTTGCTCCTTGCCACGACAGCTGCTTGTCTTGCTGTCACTGTTGAGCCAGCGGGCTGTGGCAACTGCTGGTGCCGGAAGTGGGCCAGCCGCTTTAAGCAAGCGGGAGGACAGCTGCCATGTTGTCTGCAGCCTCACCATGAGGTGCTGGACCCGTTAATGCCTGCATCTGTGGCGGCACCAATCAAGCACACGCTTGTGCCATCAGGCGTTCGTACTTTACGTGAGATGCTCAAGCTGTGCAAGGAGCTGCTGCTGCTGTTCCGATTTCCAGTGTGCGTTCACCCTTGTGTGCCGTCGGCATGAGCGCAGGAGCCTGGCGGGCCAGAGTTCGACCAAGTCTGCCTTGCCCTGTGACATGCTCATGTAATGTGAACTTGAAGCGTTTCCTCCGTGCTGCCAGGTATGGCCGTATCTTGGGCCCAGGCACCATGCTGATGCGGATGGCCCTGCGGCAGGGATGTGGCTGTGAACTCTGTGGAATCTCAGGAGCTTAAGAGCTTTTGGGTGATGTGCTGCAGGTGAAGGGCTCGTGGATGCAGCAGGCCCTGGCGCTGGTTTGCCATGTGGCGGCTCGTGGTGAACCACATACGTCGCAGCTATGTGGCACTCTCAGGAGTTCTCTCAAACTCCCAGATTTGCAGTCCACTGTGGCTGCACAGTTTACGCACAGTCACTGCCCAACCATGTTCCAGCCGGCATCCGCCTGTCGTGGGTTGTGGCTCTCAACTGGCGTTCCATGTTGTGGGCCGCCAGCTGGCAAGTCCAACTCGCGGCATGCACGTGCACGCTGCAGACAGGCTGGACAGGGACTGTGCTCTGCAAATGTTGCAGCAGCAGTCGTGGCATGCAGCTGCAGCAGCAGTGGCTGTACAGCACGACCAGCTGGCGCAACCAGCCCTACAGCCGGTTGCACTCGCCAGCTGCTGTCACAGGATGCAGCTTCATCAAGGACCACACTGGTGCAGCTGTGGCAAGCTTGCCAGGGCTCGCACAGCCAAAAGGGTCTGCTTCAGCCTGAGCTCAGATACTGCAGCCAGGGCACGTTGCTTCACCATCACAGGCGGCGACTGCTGATGGCCCAAGGACCTTGTGAGCTGAGGCAGGGACAGGGCCGGACGTTTAACACCCAGTGTTATGGTGGACAGCATCGACGGCAGCAGCAACAGCAGCAGCAGCAGCTGCAGCGGCAACAGAAGGTGAAGGACAAGCAGCCATTTCATGCACCTCCAGCAGACTTGGCACCTTCCACTGGCAGCACCGACAGGGCCTCTCAAGCACAGCCGGGCGTCTTGCCCTTTGAGCATGCATTGTTTCATGCTGTAAGGCTGCTTCAGCAGGGCCCTGCCCTGCCCACAAACACAGCAACAGCAGCAGGTAACAGCACAACGACATGGACGGATTCTCAGCAAGAAGACATTGGTTGGCCGCATGTCGTGCAGTCACTGCAGAAGTCAGCAATGCTGCATCCACGCAGAAGAGAAGACGCAGCTGCATTGATTGTGCAGTTCATCGGGCAGGCACCACCGTCACTGTTCTGCCTGCGCCCAACCGAGCGGGCGAGCCTGAGTGCTGCGCCTCTCCCCTGGTCCCGGCATGCACGCGAGGCTGCAGGCTTGCTGGTTTGGCATCTCCAACAATGCCTGTCAGCGCTGATGCAGGAGCCAAACCTGCCGTCATCTCTGCCCAGGCACATGAGTGTGTGCCTGGACAGCATGCATGCCCTGCAGGAGGTGCTCGGGCTGAAATGCGCAGCCGCAGTGCTGGGCAAAGAGCTTCTGCTTGCAATCCTGAGGTTCACTGACGAGGCCATAGCGCATGCTCAGAGTGACGGTCAGCTGGCGCACACTGCGGAGGAGATGCGCAACCTGGCATCAGAGGCGCTGCAGGTCCTACAGTTGGAGGAGCAGCGGCATGGTGAGCTGCTGAAGCTCATCCAAGCGGCGGCGCAGGAGGTGCAGAGCACGCAGGCGGCCAGCACAACATCACGACAGCAGCTGTTGCAGGCGCTGACCAAGACAGGGGATGGCCTGGGCCTGGGCTCAGGCTTGCTGCTGAAGCTGGCGTGGCTGCTTTTACAGCTGCCTGCCTTATGTCTCAAGGCCAGGCTCACGTCTCAGCCCGGCACAGTGTCAGCAGCAGTAACAGCAGCAGCAGCAGCAGCAGGAAGGTGGGAAATTCTGGCGAGCGGCGAACCTGAACAGCGCACGCAGTGGCAGCAGGAGGCTGCCTTGCTAGCGCACCTGCTGTCTACACCCTTGTACACAGTGCAGCTGTCTTATGGATCAGAGGCTTCCATGATCTGTCAAGCCGTTTCCCATGTCCTGGGTCATGTGCAGGCAGCTGAGGTGCTGGGGCAGGACTTCCTGACAAGTGCTGCAGAGATAGCGGGTAAGCACAGCCTTGCAGCAGAGGTGTTGCAGACCCAGCTCGCTGCCCGGCGTCACAGCCGTCAACGTGCTGGTGTGCATGGCCAGTATCCAAGCAGCGACAACCTGAGTCTTGAGCTGCAGCAGGCACTGCATGGCGTCTCCTGCCAGTACAGGTCCTCACCTTCACCATCAGTGGCGAATGTTGGAACGATCAGAAGCAGCAACAGCAGCAGCAGGTCCGCCAACGCGACCAGACCCGACTCAGGAGCACCTGACTTGCGCACACCTGGGGCAGCGCACCTGCAAGCGCAGCTTGTAGGAGCTCGGATCCCGCTATGGATGCAGACACTTGGTGTTCCTGTGGCGTACATGCTATCGCGGCAAGCACGCCCACAGGCGTGGGCTTGCCTGCACGAGGAGCATGCAGCGGTGACCGCTTCACTGTGGTCAAGCCCGCAGGTGCAGCGCCGTATCCAGGAGCTGTTGCGCTTCCGGCCAATGAGCGGCTCGGAGTCAACTGGGCCACGTGCCGCAGCCTGGCTTGCGCACAATTGGCGGGCATGGGATGTGCTCGACTTGGCAATCGCTGCTGCGCACTTGAAAGGGTGCTGCCAGCGGCCATCTGGGGCATGGAGCTGTGTGCTTGGCAACTCGGTCCGCTCTATCAGCGCCGCTGGCGACGCATCTGGCCCGCACTGCTTCTGTGTTCAGCTGACTCTTAGGTAAACAGAGGGCCAGAACTCGTCTATTTGGGTCAGAACCATAGTTCGCGCCACTTGAAGCAGGCACTGATACTGCTGCGTCCGTTATTACCTATGCTGCCTGTGCAGTGAGGCCATGGAGAAGGCCACGCTTTTGCTCGACGAGTTCACTGTTGAGCAGCAGCTGATGCTGGCGGCGGTACGTGAACATCCCCAGCTGCAACAGTCCATGGCGTCACGGCTGCGGGAGGAGGCGAGAGAGGTAAGAGCAATGCAAGTGCAGACGCAGCGCCCAAATCAAACCTGCAAGGTCTCTGGTAGCTTGGCGTCATCCTTCACCTGCAAGAGTACTACAGCCGATGGAGTTAGCGGCACGCACTGTTGCGTTGCACTTGTTCTGCAGATGCCGCTGCAGGTGCTGGCGCCTGCTGCGCTGTCGCTCTGCTACCCAGACGCCACGCTGTTGAGCGTGCTTGCATCGCGCACCCAGCCCCTGTCTGGATGGCTTGATCTGCCGCGACGCTGGCGCAACCTGCCAGAGCGGCCCCTCAACGTCAGGAACATCCGCAGGGCGCTTGCATGCGCAGTGTCCCACGTGTACATCAAGCTGCTGTCCACAGTCGCTGACACAGAATTCAGGTTGCCTGGCGCGGCGAGCACTGCTGGCGAGGCTGAGCAGGCACTCTGCGTAACACGGCAACAGGAACCGGTGCTGCTGCAGGCGCTGCTCGACCAGTGGGGCGAGCAGGGCCACGAGCAGCAGGCCGCGCAGCTTGTGACGTTCAATCAGTGAGTTGCCACCTGTAACCTGCGAACATGCCCTTGTTCACCTGCAGCGGGTTATGCAACAAGCGCAGCAGCATCAGCTGGTGGCACCATCGTGACAGCAAACTGGCTCAAGACGCTGCCGTTGACCATCAAGTTGACTGCATACTCAACCCTGCCCTCCCACCGCAGGCTGCTGCTGGACGTAGCCAGTGACATGCCATTCAACGCCTCTCTAGAGCTGCTGTCAGCTGTCGCTAGGTTCAACGCCCACGCGCCCTCCACTGCCGGCTGCTCGGATCCCAAGCCCTACTCCTGGAAGGAGTACCTGCAGCAGCGCCATGCACACCTGGTCAACCTGCTGCTGCCGGGCGTCTGGCGGGTGGCCTTGCCCTTCTTCTCCAAGGCTGAGGGGCGCATGCAGCCACTGGACGAGCCTGAGTTCAGCGCCAACCCCGCTGCGCTGCTGGTTAAGTTGACGGCGGCCATGTCAAGCCTCAGCCTGCTGCCAAAGCCAAAGGCTGGGGATCGCAACTTGTCAGCGCTGAGGACGGTTTTTGAGTATGTGAAGGAGCACCATCAACACCTGCCAGCACAGCACCTGGGTGCCTGCCTCACCAGCCTCTCCCTCACCAGAGCGCTTGACGACACGCTGCTCATCCAGCTGCGCAACGCGCTGCAACACCGCCTGGGCCAGTGCACTGCAGAGGCGAGTCAATCATTTGTGTGCAGCCAGTGGGCCTTCCCACTGTTTCATTACGTTCGTGTTTGTATTGCAGACATGTCGGCTGCCTGCAGCACTGATGCAGGGATCAAAATTACTGGTCTGCGCATGATGTTATGCAGGAAGCGATACAGCTGTTGGCCACGATGCAGCGGACCGGTGCTGTGCAGCAGGGCCCACCCACTCTGCTGGCAGGAGGAAGCGGAGCGGCAGGCGGCAGCCAAGGGGGGGGCAGCAGCCGGCTCAGCTTGGCTACAGGTGTCATCCGGGGGCCGCTGTTGCAGGCGGCGGCCGACGTGATTATGGCAGGTATTTCGCAGCTCTCGCCCGAGCAAGCGGCCACTGCACTGACTAGCTTGGCAGCGCTGGGCTTCTCCAGGGCGACGGTGTCGTCTCCACTGCACAGGCGCAAACCTCCTCCTCACCTGGAGGTGCCACCCATTGCGCTTCAGGGTGCGGCTGCACGGGCAGCGAAGGCAACGGGGGTGCCTGTGCATCCGATAGTCCCAGCAGATGACGTGTACATCCGGCTTTGCGATCGGCTGGTGGGCGGCACCTCCCTCGACTTGGTGCAGATGGGGCCCAAGGGTGCATCGGCCTCCGCTCTCCCTGTTGCTGCTGGCAGCGCTAGGGACCGGCTGCCGCTGCCCTTACCGCAGGCGCTGCAGGTTGTGGAGGCGCTCGTGCAAGTGGGCTTGGGCGATCACATTGTCATGGAGGCTGCAGCCAACACACTAGCAGAAGACCTGGAAGGTCAGGTGTCAGAGTAAGGCCTAGCAATCAAAACACCTGAACTCAATTCCTGGCAGTATTATTTGTTCTTGGAGTGCGCATTACAGCCTCGCTGGGTTTCAATGCTTAATCAGCCGGATGGCTCCATCTGCTGTTTCAAGACATTCATAATTTTGCCCACGCTTGTTGCGCAAAATGACAGCGCTTCGCCAGCGGCGTCAAGCCGTGTGAACACAGGCACTGCTTATTGTGAGCGACAGTTTCCGCTGCGCAGCTATAGTCATCGATGCATCTACACGACGGGCACCGATAGCATGGTCTGGCCTCATGCGCTGCTGTTGCTTCTGGCGTGGCAGGTGCGCGATAGCTGGACAGCTAGCAACTCAGCAAGCTAGGCACATACTTCAGACTGCTAGTGCATGCACATGCAGGTGTGCCTTGCAACAGCTGAGGTGCAGCTCGTCAGAGCAACCAGCCACGGTGATCTGACAGAGCTGTACAGGTGGGCAGGCGCCAGTGCATGCATACAGCTGCACCAACAAGCGCTGACCGGTGTGGCATCTTTCACAGAGACAACCTGGAGGCCGACTTTCGGGCGTACAGCTCAGCGTCATACACCATCAAGGATGCAGCGTACATGCTGCAGAAGTTCATCGACAGCAAGCCCAAGCACTTGACATTACTGCTTGTCAAGGACAACAAAGCACATGCGGTCGCCTTCTCCCTTCCCCAGCTAGCTTTCACGGCCAAGCGGGTAAAGGCTGCTTGCCAGCATTTCATAGGCACCCCGCTGGCAGCCACAGACTGCGCCAGGTCAAGACCACCGACCACGCTGCTGACCCATATTCGGTGCCACTGCCGATGGCTTGTGCTGCAAGGTCCAGTTCATGGTGGAAGGCCTGAACAACGCAAGCAGCCAAGGCATGCAGATGCAGGACACGCTCCTGTTTGTCAACACCTGGGACGCGCCGCGGTGCAACAAGGACAAGGCTCGACCGCCCTGTGTGGTTCCTGTCTTCTCGCTCATCAAGCAGTGGGACTGGAAAGCGGGCTGTGGCTTGCAGCAAGACATTCTTGTCCCCTTCTTCAGCCACTTCTATGGCGACATCATCAATCACCCCTGGCAGGACAAGGTGCCCAAGGCGCTGATGAGGGCAGCTGCACAGGTATGGCATGACAAGCATCAGAATGTGCGGCAAGCTTTGCGGGGATGGCGCAAGCTGGATGCAAAGTGTGGAGGCACAGTTTTGCACCTTGAGACCCGCATTCGTTGTGTGCAGGGCCACTTACTGCTGTGCCTATGCTGTTGCCCCCTACAGAATGGCATGCACCGCAACTGCACACGCCTGTGGCTGCTGCGGTTGGCACAGACGCCAGCAGGGCAGCGTCTGCTCGATGTTGGCGTCACCAACAACTTGAAGACAGGCCTCAAGGTCGAGCTGGTAAGTGATCGGACTAGGGAGGCAAGAAAGCTGGGGAGAGAGTGCATGCTGTCTTTGATCGCCGATGGCTGCTCTGACTCTCCACATTGCTTGTGCTTGCGGTAGGCCAACTTTGTAGACATCAACGACCATGCCAAATGGAAGTATTTGCTGTCTACTGATGGCTTCACGGCTAGTTGCAGGTATGCCACAGCCTGGGTGTTGCCTTCCTTGTAAACCTGTTGTTAGCATGTTGCCTGCCTTTGCAACTGCCATGATAAGCAACGTTCAACGGTGATGAGCATGAGCGTTGCCTTACCTCTTCCTTGTGAGCATGCAGGTTTGGCAAGGTTCTGCAGACAAACAGCGTGGTGCTGAAGGAGCGCTCGCAGTGGATTGAGTACTTCTACCGCTCAGTCAAGCCTGACGTCCATTACTATGAGTTTGACAAGAACAATGTGCTACAGGTGCGATTTACACCATGAGGTGTCTCCCTCTCAGCTTGAACAGCATAGTCAGGGAACTGGCATGGTTGTGCCCTCTGTTATATTGGCTGCTTAGCTTTTGACAAGATAAAGACCTGGAAAACTGAATGCTGGCAACTGACAGAAGTACAGCCAAAGGACCAGACCTTGATTTGCTTTGTGTTGACTCGTCTATATCCGCTGGTCCTGCAACCTCGCTGTCCTTACAGGTGCTTGAAACGCTGGAAGCAGCAGACCCCTCTCAGCTGCAGCAGGTGGCAAAAGCAGCGCAGGAGTTTGGCTACAAGCACCTTTCCACATTTGCAAAGGCGCTGTACTTTGCCAAGGCGATAGAGATGTACAATGCAAAATTCATGGATGTTAAGAGGTTTGTGGCGACGTTAGCCCAACCACAAAATCAGACTGTGCGCACACTGTTGAGTGCGATGGAGGCATTCACCAGTAGCCCTGAAGTATGACCTTTTCTGCCTGTCCTTGTTGTTGCGCACTGATGAACCAGGGCTGTTATCATCCGATACATCACTATGGGTCCGGGAACCAAATAATGACACTGCCCAGTCCAAAGTTTATGGCTGCACAGGCTTGCTGGCAAAAAAGTTCGGTACCAACTCCAGCAGCCATGGCAGGTCCACAGCAGTGACCTGGCGTGCGTACTGCTTTGTGGTGCGCACCATCTCGCTAAAGAGGATGCAGGGGGCCTTGCGGCCCACCAACACACTGCTGGGGTGAATGAACACCAGTTGCCCGCTGGCAATCACCTGCACAGGAATGTGCCAGACACAGGTCAAGCGGCAGCACGTCAATGTGGACCGATCGCAAATCACAAGATACAGGCTTTGCGCACAGCACTGTGGCCAAAGGGTTGCTGGGATCCTTGTGACCAGGCAGGTGGCAAAGCTTTGTGATGTTATCATGAGGCACACAGCCATGTCGACATTACCTTGTAGGTTCCATCAGGCTGCAGGCGAGCTGCGTGGTGGAACAGCCCCGTGATCAACGCCTTGCGCACTGCATCAAAGTTGGTGCCGCAGGAAGTGGCAGCCATGCCCAGCTGCTGCACGTGCCGCTGCAGCTGCTCATAGATGTCCACAGCCTTGTTCATCGACCTGCAGCCAATCAACCACAAGCAGTTGACCGCGAGTGGCGAGAAGAGCGGTCAGCATGCAGGCAAATGGATGGGAGTGCAGGCACATTGACTGCTACAACAAGCAGGGTATGCCTAGCTTTTGTGCATCGCAGAGTGCCGCTGCCCCCTTGCCTGATGTTGATGAAGTTGCCAATGCACCAGTGCGCCTTCTCCTTGCGCGGCACCTCCAGGTAGGCGCGCATCACATTCAGCAGCGTCAGGTGGTCACCGTCGCGGCTTGTGAACTTAAGCCACGCCGCGTTTGCTTGCGCTTGCTTGTCCCTGCAAGCGAATCACGCCAAGCACAATGGTGCACATGTCACATTTGGTACCCTTGAGCGTCAAGCCAGCACGTGGCACTGCAAAGCTGGACCGATGAAGCAGGGCCGCTGCTGCGCTACCTGTGTTCCTGTAAGCGCCCTGGCACCAGTGGGGCCTGCAAGTACCCCGGCTTTACCTTGGAAAAAAGAAGATATTGTCGGACGAGACCATTGACACGATCTGCAACAGAACAGGCAAGCCATTTGTGAGCACATGCCCAAGGTGAAAGTGTTAAGCGGCTTTGTTTGCTCCTTCAAGGCAGCTGCTTTGCCATGCAGTGCCAGCCGCCTCCTCTAACAGGCCAGCAAATGTCGTGCAGGAAAGGGCTTAACTAAAAATGGAAATCACTGGCACCTTGATACACACAGCAGGTAACCTTTGTCTGCGCCCATTTTCCTGCCTTTGCCTTCCCACTTCTTCACTTAGCGTGCAGCCGCCTGACCCCACCATCATTCCATACCTGCATGGCCTCTACGCAGCAGCCCATGCTTGTTGACGAAAGCAGCACCTTGCCAAACATGGGGTCCACAGGCAAGCGTGCCATGGTGCGCCCAACGGGTTCCGTCAGCTTGCCTTGGCTGTCCAGCGCGCCCAGGGCGAACAGGTGTTCCAAGGACCTGGGAAAGGGAAGCAGCACGGCGAGAAGGCTAGATAGGGCCAGTTACACAAGACTCTTGCCCTCTAACAAGGCAGTGGATGATCATGAGGCATGCTCAGCGTCTCATCGCGTCAGCTGCACAGCGCCTTCCTGCCTTGCAGCAGTGCTCCTCAACACACCCAGTCACTCCTCCCTGCCCATACTGTCGACACCCACCGCCCTCATCACCTCAACCTCCCCCTCCTGCTTTTCAGCCCTCTTGTCCCACACCTGATGATAGCAGCACGCGGCGGAGGGTCCATGAAGTCAAAGCCCAGTACGTCTTCGATGCCCATGGCCTTGAGCTGAAGCACGACGCTGCTCAGGTTGGAGCGCTGTATCTCGGGCAGTGTCGTCGGTTCCAGTTCGTCAAATGTACGCTCTGTATACAGGCGGTACGCCTTGCCTGGAGCCTCACGACCTAGCGGGTGGGGGTAAGGGCGACAGCAGGGTAAGGTGGATGCGATGAGAAGGGCTGCACGAACGAATGGCTGGAAGGCTGGGAGGAGGGCAGGGAAGCGTGATCACGAGAAACGCGCTGGTCAACGAAATGATGTCAGGATTTGCGGCATGTGCGTTGACAATGCGCAAGCAAAGCCTGTTCCTGAGTGGCACCATCCCTGTGTTGCAGCGCTAGCCCAGCTTTGCGCCCTTGCATACCTGCACGACCGCTGCGCTGCCTTGCCTGCGCCTGCGAAACAGGCACCACCTGCAGCGAGTCTACGCCTAGCTTGGCGTTGTAGCCTCGTGCCTTGACGAGGCCAGTGTCAATGACGTACCTGCACGGTACGGACAGATGAGCAGGTGAGCAGACAGGGACGTGCGAGGCAAGGTCTGAAGCAGAGGCAGGCTGTTGGTGAGCGTCAGTCATGATGCTGAAGGAGTTGCTGATGGGCTGTAAGAACAAGTGCCTTTGACAAGAAAGGAACCAGAGGCAGGTGAGCTGGGTTGGCTTGATGAGAACAACGATGGACATGATGCATGAGCTATGATTTGGCCTGAGAGCAGCCTAAGAGCGCAGGGAGTGGGCTTCTTACCTAACACCGCTGATGGTGATGGACGTCTCTGCAATGTTGGTTGCCAGGATGACCTTGCGATAGCCCTCGGGCGGGGGGTCAAACACCTGGCGCACGGTGAAGCAGGCAGAAGAGGCGCGGGTAATCAGGCACGACCCTAGCATCTGCTCAGCACCCAAATAATGGCAACATCGCACTTGCACTGCAGGCACATATGAGAGGCAGCTGCAACTCAGCAGCCGCCAATCACCATCCTAGCAGCAGCTTTACATCACCCACCATGGACGCACAGGGACCCCAACCCTCGAACAACCAGCCCGAAAAGGCGCGCTGCCCCAGCTCTCCGTTATTCCTTTTGCCCCCTTGCCTGTACCCATCGCCATCTGCTCTGCATGCGGCAACTTGCAACTGGCTTTCTTGCCACGCACCTTCATCTGCTGCTCAGGTGGCATGGATGCGTAGATGGACGCCGCCATGAGCCGCTGCCCCGACACCCCGCTGGGGGGCAGGTTGCTTGCGCGGTCTGACAGCAGCCGCTCCGTGGACTCAATCTCATCCTGCAGAGTGCGTTCGGCAGAGAAAGAGCACAGCACGCTGAGTGAAGTGTGAAGGCGAATGCGATCTGCAAGAAGTTGAAACAAGGGGCAACCTGAGCAGACATGGCGAGGATGCAAAATGCCAGGGGACACACCCAAAGCAGGCGAGGGTGGCAACTGCATACACCAGCCCTGACCACGCACCTGACCCGTCAGGAACACCAGGATGTCGCCTGCGGCTTCTTCCGAATGCACCTGGTGCGCAGCAGGCCGACAGCCACAGCAGGAAGAGGTTGTACAGACCCAGGCAGGACATGCTGTTCTGAATGTAAGGCAGACCCAGGTGACCAGAAAACAACAAGACCCTCGGCTTGGAAACCCAGTGCTGCGGCGCTTCAACTGCGTGCTGTGCTTGTATTTGCAGTGTCTCTGCCTGCGACTCACCTGCAGCACTGCGTTGAGCGCAGCGTCCAGGTAGCTGTCCTCCGGCTGTGCGGTGTAGTACAGCGTGATGGGGTACGTCCTGCCCTGCACACACATCACAACGACGCGCAGGGGCACAATGGCGGCAGTCAGCATATGGCCACAGACCAGTCGCAATGTCTCAAGTTGCACAGCAAGGCCCTGCCCAGCACCCACACCAATAACAGAACACCTTGAGCACAGCCGCCTGAAGCTGTCGTGAATCATTCCGTAAAACTGGCACTGGCAATCTACACTCAACATGCCCACACTGAACATGTCTCAAGACCACGAGAGCTCTGATCCAATCATACCTGAACGAAGGCAGCGGTTGCACCCGACAGGTAGGACACAAACTTGTCAGCGTCTAGTGTTGCGCTCATGATAATAAGCCGGAAGTTGTCCTTGCGGCGCGCCTGTCACAGCACCGAAAGCGCCAGCCAGCAGCAGGACGTGAGCTGAGCATTGAGTAAGTTTCCCTTAGAGCTCGAGGCCCAAAGCAGTGTCCGCCGCCCCTGCACATTATGCCGCAAAGCTCTACTCCCCTGGTCTCCCTTGCTTCCCTGAGTCCCTTTGCTGACCTTGTCTGTCCCCGCTCACCCTCCTCAGCCCCAAGCTGCACCTCACCAGCACACCCTTGAGCAGGCCCAGCAGCACATCCGTCTGCACCGTGCGCTCGTGTGCCTCATCCACAATCACCACCTGTGTCCAGCAAGGAGGGGTGCAGCCAGGCTGAACTGTCGTTCTTTCAACCAATAGCAAGCTTGTCGCTTGAACACTGCCCCGTTGCCAGCATGACAAATTTTCCAGCTGAAGTGTGCTGTGTGCATCCAGGCCTGCACAGCATACGCAAAACCATCCACTGTCACCGCCGCCACTGCTCGCACCTCATACTTTGACAGCTGCGGGTCGATGAGCGCCTCCCTGAGCAGCATGCCGTCTGTCATATACTTGATCTTGGTGGAGGGACTGGTGGCGTCGTCAAAGCGAATGCAGTAGCCTACCTGCAATGTGCACGAAGCAGGGCGCAGTTGTGTGTGCCCACGCTGCCTGCAAGTTGCTCACTGCCCTCCCTTGCTGTCTGCTGAATGCCTATGTCGCTTGAGGTGAGGGATAAAAAGCTTTGGGCTGATTCATTCGAGCAATGGCACACCTCGCGCATGTAACAAGGGTGGTTGGACAGATTTGCCACAGCAATTGAGTAGCTCACCTTGCCGCCCAACACAGTGCCCATCTCCTCTGCAACACGCCTTGCCACTGAGCAGGCCGCCACTCTCCTGGGCTGGGTGCATGCGATGGCTCCAGCCTTGGCGAAGCCGCCGTGCAGGAGGAACTGCGGGATCTGCGTTGTCTTACCACTGCCGGTCTCACCAACAATCACAAGACTGCGATTTTCTTGCACCAAGCGCAACAGTGACTCCCGGGCTGGCCAAATGGGCAGCTGAGCTCGGTCCTGTTGCAGCAGCTGGCGTTTTGCCCTGCAAAGCACATGCCATGCATGTTGCATGTCTGTAGGCAGCGCTCGCGTCCCGCTGATGCCTTCACCCAATGTACGCACCGCCTTTCATCATTGCTGAGCACGCGCGGCCGCTTGTGCTGACTCCCCCCGCTGGGGCCGACCTCAACATCCGCCCCCGGCTGCTCCTCGTGAAAGACCTTGACGCACTCCTCTTTGTTCTTCATCACGCAGCCATCGCTGTGTCTGACACTGCCCTCTGACTCAGCTGAGAAGCGCTTCCTACTTTCAAGCAGGAAAAAAGTAGGCGGAGTGTGGACGGTGTGAAACACTTTGTGAAAACAGGAACGGCCCCCCTTGCGTCCTACAGTGTATACCTGGCTACCAGTACTAATCAGGGTGCTCAAAGGCAGCACTTCGCACGATGAGCTGGCCACAGCAGCGAAAACAGCAATGGACGCTTGCTGTCTTGCTGTTCACCGCTGCGCACAGCGTGGCGGCGATGGAGGTGCATGTCGTGATGCCCCAGGCGGCGCGAAGCAGTGAAAGGTGCGCAGGGCGAGCAAGGGCGCGCATGGTGGGCGCAACTTGCGGTTTTCCAGTAACCTCTTCCATTGCCATCGCCCTTTTTCTTGCGCTGTGCAGCAGTTGGCTCTGCACCTCCATACAGATGCTGGCGGAGGATGGGCAGTTGCAACTCATAAACGTAACAACCCAATTGAGCCCACAGCTAGTGGACGCCGTGGCGTTATACAGCTGTGATGCACCGATCAGCTCCGATCCCGTATGGCGCTGCGACATTGAAGGCTCATTGTGCGCATCAGCAGGTGCGGTGAACGTATGAGGCTCAAACCTCTGACGGTTGGTTGCATAGCAACAACCTGCCCTCATATTGCTCTCCTTGCTTCCTTCAACATTGCAGCGACCCAGCTGTACCGCTGGGATGCACAAGCACCTCTGCAGGGCACGCTGAGACGTGGTCAGATTATAGGTGGAACTAGCCACCCCCGGTTCCTGGTGGGCAGGATGCACTTCACAGCAGCACGTCCAGAGGCAGACCAGTCAGGCTTTGCACTGCTGCTGCAGTCAGTACCGAAAGCGGCGAATGCACAAGGTTTCGATGCTGATTCAGCCTCAATCAAGGGACATGGCCAGAAAGAGTACAGCAGCAACAACAACTGGGAGGAGAGGGAGGACGAGTTGGAAAGAGAGGAGGAGGTAGAGGAGGAGCAAGTGAGGTTGCAAGAGGAAGCGCAGGTCGAGGAGGAGGTGCAGGAGGTGCAGTTGGAGTGGCAGGAGCAGGAGCTGGAGCTGGCACTCAAAGAGGAGTTGCAGCAGACGGAGGAGCAAGCTCACGAAGCGGAATTGGCACAGGAGCTGATGGAGGAGGAGGAGGACCTGAGGCAGGAGCTAGAGGCAGAGCAGGCGAAGGCAGAGCAGCTGCACAACGAGGCGGGAAAGCAAGAGGCACTGGTCGCAAAGCAGGCCAAACAGCCTGTGAAGCCTCAGCTGAGCTCTGACGACACTGCCGGCACTCGTGAGACCAGTGTCAACCCCAGGTCACACACCTCCTCACAGGTGAGAATCTGGAAACGCCACTGTGCACCTGGCTAAGCGTGCATCTGGGCGACACTTACCAGATGCAGACGATTCGCGTTGCACGCAGGTTGCAGGGATCGCCCTGTGCTCCGTGGCCGTTGCAGGCTGTTTCCTGGCTGCGGCTGTGTACATGCTGATTCGAAAGCCGCAGACACCACAGCCGGACAATGACGTTGGCTTCTGCAAGCTCAAGCAGCCACAAGGTTATGCGCCTCGCAGCAGCATTGGCAACAGCAGCGCTGCAGAGAGCATAGAGGTGGAGGTGGACATTGAGGGCGGGCGTCAGCCGAGCAGCCTGGTTTGGAGCAAGAAAGCGTGACCTGAAGCGCTTGTGATGTTGTACCATAGCAGCGTACTTGTGTTGAACGCGTTGATGTTGGGTTGGGCTACTATGTACGTATGTGTCCATGATGGCTGTGTAACTATGTGAAGACTGCTGCAACATTCAGTTACTCAGCGTACAGGAGCCTGTTGGCAGAGGCCATTGTGTGGCTGCCATGGCAACTGATGGTTGCAGACAGTGCTCTGCACATGACAGGCTCCAGCGTTGGCACGGAGGCAACACATCCTTCCACTCTGCCACACTGCCGGTCCAGGTGTTGCCGAGGTATCCCGCCAGCAGCGTAGTAAGTAGCCTGCCCGTGCACATGCCAGGAGGAACACATCGTCATGAGGGATACATCCGAGCTGCGCCGGTTGTGGCGCCTGCCGCTGAAGGCTCTGGGGTTCAACCTCCATGAGGCGTCCGAGCTCGCGGCAGTGCTGGAGGAGGCCGCGCCCGACGTAGACTTCTTCAACGCGGATGAGAAGGAGGCGCTACGCAGCGCGCTGTCGTCCAGGTACTGGTTGCCGGGTGTGATTCTGCATCTGTAGCTGCATGCAAGAGGGTCGCAGTGTGGGTTCAGCTTGCCTCCTGCATTACTCTGCCTACGCAGGTCCCATGCGCCATCCAGCATCTTTACCAAGCGCAGTCTTCATGATCGTATTCGCATGGCAGTGCCGGAATGCACTGGTGGGTTCACTAGGGCTGTGTTCTACCCTGTCCTCAACTCAATGCACAGCGTTCACTCATCTGTTATGCACTTACCTTGCTGCAGATGAAGGCATCATCAATTGGAAACGTCTGTCAGCAGCTGTCTCTACCGAGTCCCTATCCCAAGCTGCAGCAGCAGCCATGGGCTCAGGGGTCGGCAGCAGCAAGCAGAAGATGGGCGCAGCGGTTCAGCTTGAGCTCAACTCTGGCGGCAGGGTGTTCTTTCTGCTGTTCAGGCCGCCTGAAGGCGTGCTGGCCGGATCGGAGGGCTTGGCAGTCGTGAAATTTGCGCCCAGCAGGTGCGCTACAAGGTCAAATCGCTCCAGGTTGCGAGGCAGGCTTGCAAGCAAGCTTGTTCGTGGCACAGCTTCCTTGTTGGCCAAAGGGGTGGCATGGGAATGCGCTACACCATGTTTCGAGGTGTGTAAACACCATGCTGATTCATTGCTCAAGGCTCTGCAGTTTGCTGACACTTTACAGTCGCCTGCAACTGACAGGCTGCTGATGCAGGCAGAGCAGTTCGCCAACGAGCTGACGCGGCACCTGGGGATCTGCGCTCCCAGCTGCAGGATTGTGAGGCAGGTGAGGTGCCTGGCTGCATCTACGCCTTGACACTCGCACTCAGCAGCACATATGCCAAGTCAACCAAGCGCTCGCTACTGCTCTTGCCACTTCACAATGCCTGCCACTCACCTTATAAATTCCCCCTCACCCTCCCACCCACACAGGCAGGCGCAACATCGTCAGAGTGGCAGCAGGTGGTGGATGCTGTGTCCAAGCTTGGCGGGAAGGCTGACGAACTGGACTCCGAGTTGGCGGCACTGCCATGCTTCCTGCTCATGCAATTCATTCGCGGCAAGCCGCTGCTGGAATGCAGCGATGCGTTTGAGGTGGGCAGGCCAAGGGCATCGGCGCGCTGGGGCTGCTGGTGTACAAGAGGGACCCGTGAGCTTTGCAGCCCGGAGTTATCCTGCTGGTCACCGACCAGAGCGAGGGGCTAGCAAGAGAGCAGTGGATCATTTCCGGAAATTCAACAGTCACTACTCAAGGGGCTTCGAAAATGGGCTACTAAACCTCTTGCCTCACCTTTCATCCGCCTTGTGCCTTTTTTACAGGGGATGCATGTGCCGGCTTTATTTGAAGACCTTGGTCGCCTGTTCATGCTGGATATGGTTCTGGGCAATGCGGACCGTCTGCCCTGCATTGACCTGGGCTGGAGGGGCAACCCTAACAACATCATGCATGGGGCAAGAGGTGGGCTTTTGCCTTGGCCAACCTGCACATGGTGCACATGGAACACTGCAGCCTTGTACACAGCATGTATCCAGGGCCATTACGCTCGGGGTCACGTGCGGATTTTGTTTTTTGCTGCAGGCACGCAGTATGCTGGCCGGGCGGTGGCCATTGACTCATGTGTTCAGCGCCGTCCACCTGCCGCCCGCCTGAGCCGTGAGGATGCAGCAGTGGACCGCCTGGCGCAACTGGTAGGGACAACAAGCTTTGCAGCAGCCAGTGCAGTACGGTGTGCACTGCCTGCTGGCCACGTACTTAAATATTGGTCGCGAAACGACAGCGGATTGCAAGCGTGTGCTTTTACGTCCTGCCTGAAGAAAGCTACTGTGTGACCTTGCACCACGCTCTTCGCTTGCTGGCCTGTGATGCAGTTGCTGAACGATGCGGCATTTGCCCTGGCAATGCTGCGGGGTGGGCTCATGGCAGGCAGCCGTGGTGCTGTTGCAGCGCTTGCAGCAAGGCCAGGGGCGTACGTGTCGTCCTTCCAGCATGGCTTCAGGTCCTGTTTGGAGAAGGTAGTGGCCATCAAGGTGCGAAGAAAGGGCAGTGGCTGCAGGAGGGGGATGTTTGGCACTGAGATGACGGGGGGTAAGAAGCAGCTGCAGGGAGCTGCTTTGAGTTTTGCCTGGGTTGCAGCGCAACGGGTTGGGCGGCAAGGGGCGGTGTTGTGGCGGCAGGCATTCCCATGCATGCAGTGTACGGCGTACACTGTACGCCTTGCAACTTGCAAGGGTGCTTGGCTTTGCCCAACAACCACGCATGTTTCAGCGCTCACTCTGCACCCTGCCCTCCTGCTCTTCGCTGACCGCCCCAGGGCCTGCTGGAGATGATCCACATTCAGATGAGCGACTGGGTGCTGGAGTTCCTGACCGACATCAAGCAGCACAAGCCACAGTTGCAGCTCCCAGGTACGGCACACAACACGGCACTTCCTCATCTTTACTACTCATGTTACTCTGTTGGTCATTGGCCTTTGTCACGCCACCCCTCTCTATTCAGTCTCTCCCTTCACATGCATCTGTCTCTCTTCTTCACCTCAACCTTGTCGTTATCGGACAGATGTTGTGGCGGCAACCCCCACACCAGGCTTAACAACCCTGGGCGATTGTCAACACCATGAAACGCCACCTTCCTGTGCCCTGCTGGGTGCAGGCAGCTCCACGCCCAACAACGGCCTCACGCCAGGTACAAGCAGAGGCCGGGTCCTGCGTCGCCCCTTCTCCGCCTCTCCCTCTGTAGCCTCTCAAGCTGCGGGTGGGGGTGGGGGCACCAGGCGCAGCCAGTCCACCAAGACCGTGGTGGACAGGGACAGCCAAGCGGACGGGGGAAGCTCTGCAGAGAAGGAGCAGCTGCATCAGCGCCCCTTCTCACAGCCCAGGTACGAGTGCTGCGCATGAACAATGGCTGACCATTGGTGGCCGATTGTTAATTGTGAACAAGTTTGGACGCTTAAGCTGATTCTGTACAGATGGCATGAGCTTAGCGGCGCTTGGGCCCAAGTTCTGGGTTGCGCTGCGAAGGCCGCACTCTCACTGCCACTAGTTTGGCTTGTTGCCCCATCCCGCAGGTTGGGGTCGGCCTTCTCAACACCCAGAGAGAGGGCGCCAGCAGTCGTACCGGAGGAGCGTGAGGAGGACATTGGGTCACCAGCCGCAGCAGCCTCACCCGCACCAGCTGCACCCCCCATTGCAGGCTCGCCAGGTCCGGCACCAGCAGCAGCAGGTACAGAGCAGGACTCCTTGACAGATGCTTCGTCGGCAGACTGCTGCATGACTCCAGGGGTTGGCGGCCGGGCGAGGCAAGCATCACCGTCGTCCTCCCCTGGAGACTCAAGCAGTGCAAGGCGGCAGGGCCCGGTCAACGCTCTTGGCACACCTCGCATCCGGTACGGTTGTTGTAGCATCAGGAAGACCGGACGCCTGTTTCAAGGCAAAATGTTGCTACCCTAAGGCTACAGTTGGCCTGAGTGAATGCTTGCTATTGCTTCTGGGTGCCATTTGCTTCTAACACCCCGCTCCTCTGATCAATTTAATTTCAGCACTCACTGAGTGCAATGCCGTTGCTGCTACCGCTGCCTGTGTGCATAGGCCACAGTCAACAGGCGGAGGGCAGACTCCCTTGGCGTCGCCAGGACGACGGCAGGGCCAGGCCCCAGAGGACAGCGACATACCTGCCCAAGCAACGCCTGTTCTGCAGTCACAGCCGTCATCCAACGTCCCACCTGTGGCGCAGGATGCCATAACATACTATCAGGGCCAGGTGAGGCTAGGGGAAGGGTGCTGCGCAAGAAGGCTCATGTGGTGGGCAGGTGTTTGCAGTTGTCTTAGAGAGGCTCAGGCTTTTGCCGTTGCGTACAAAAATTTGGCACCATGCTGGCAGCAAGTCAAATTGTCTAAGCAGGAACAGCACGTGGCCCGTTGCCACGGAACTCGAGCTTTGTCATGCTACTTGCCTCTGTGCAGGGGCAAGCCAACCTGAACCTGACTCTGGCGCTCAAGGTCGTGCGAACCGAGGCGAAGCGCGATGACATTGTGTCCGAGCGCATGCAGCACTGGACACAGGTTTTCAGGTCAGCAGTTGCTTGCCTGACTTCTGATAGTGCGCAGCGCATCATGACGAGCCCCCCCGCAGGTTACACTCAAGCAGTCTGGTCCAGTCTGACGATTGCATAATTTACTCAGAGAAGAGGAGCAGGCCGTTCGGAGCAAACATGCAAGAGCTTGATGGTGCTTGCGCTTCCTCTTGCAGGGAGCGGGGCGTGCAGCTGCGGCAGGCGGTGGAGGAGTGGACTGCTCGCAATGGCGTTGCTCATGGAGTGCTGACCACCGGTTTCCTAGACGGCACACACCCTCTGGTGGACATATACGAGCTCAAGGTGCGCGTGTGCCCCCTTTGGGATTGACTGCAGTTCTGGCAGCAAAGTTGTTGCTGGACTGGCGCGCTTGCCTGTTGTGAGCAGAGGCGCTTGATGCAAGCATGCTGGCCTGACTGACCAGCAACTGTTGCCGGCTGTCACGTGACCTGCTTGCGCTGTCAGAACAACAGGTGCGTATGCCATACTGCTGCTGTTTCCAATGTGTGACAGGTGCGGCTGGACCACATGCTGCGGCGGCTGCGTGTGTTGGAAGAAGCGGCTTCAGCACGGGCTCCTGCCAAGGTAACAGCTTGCAGCACGTGCCCCGACCGTCTGTTGCAGCTACCTGACAGTCTGCCAACTCACCAGTGGTTGCCTCGCCGCTGGTACTTGACAACAACTGCCGTTTGTGTGCTTGCTGTTCAGATCCTGCCTGGCCTGTTCGTGGGCAGTGCTGTCAGCGCCGACTCCCACCATGTGCTGCGCCACCTGGGCATCACCCACATCGTCAACTCCACACAGGCAAGCTCCCCTGCACTGCCGCAGGCGCATGCAGCATGACACCCAACACACGACTGCTTTCCTTGGCAGTGGTGGTGAGCAGCAAGCAAGCAATCAAGACTCATGAAGCTTGCAGCAAACAATCACTTGCTTGCCTGTGAATTGCGCCTGCGGCGCCGCACAGGAGGTCCTCCCACCCCCCGACAAGGCGGGTTTCAAGGTGCTGGTGGTGCCGCTGCGGGACACCGACGACGAGGACATCATGACGCACTTCACCACGGTCAACAAGTTTATCGAGGATGCGAGGGGCCGCCCCGCCAAGACACCACCGCCTGACCCGCTGCTGATGCTGCAGCAGGCGCCGCCCACCAAGCCCTCAATGCCAGTGCGCAAGCAACATCCCGCATCCACCCCAGGATGCAGCAATGCTTCGCCGAGCCACACAGTGCCCCCTGCTAAGGCATCCTCTGGTGGGTCGAGAGTCAGCGGGTCGCCCTTGGCAGCCGCTTCTGCTGTGCCTCCGGTGGTCGCGTCCCCTATCATGCTGCCGCTGCGGCCGCGATTCTCCGACAACGGCATCTCCAACCCTCGGCAGCCAGTGCTGGCGGTGATGAAGACTCCAGAGCGGCGCCTGATCAAGCGACACTCTGCATGTGGCAGCCCCCGATCACCGATGGTTGGGGAACCATTCCCGGCGGCGCAGCAGACGGCGAGCCCCGACGCGCAGCGCGTGCGACGGCCCGCAGCTGGCGGTGGCAGCGGCACGCCCACGTCAGGCGTGCTGGTGCACTGCTCTGAAGGCAAGAGCCGCAGCGTGACACTGGTGCTCAACTACCTGATGAAGGTGCAGGTGAGATTTGAAAGACCCGGAATCGCTGACCAGAACGACACAAACACCTCCGTCTAGGCAGCTGCTTCAAATGCCTGAGGAAGTTTCCTGGCCCTGGCCACAACAATTAGTCAAGCTTGCCCTTGCTGGTTGCTGTATGCAGGGATGGACCTTGAAAGACGCACTGCTGCACACCAGGTGCGTGCAGTGCAAGAGCCTGAAGGGCGTGTCTGTCAGCTCCGATGCCTAGCTCATGCCACTTTTGAGCATACGTGACTCAGATTGTGTATTATATCAAATGCTGCAGACGGTGTCGGCCAATGGCCTGTCCCAACGCTGGCTTTATGGCAAAGCTGGTTGAGCTGGACGTCCAACTGCATGGCAGGGCCTCGCTGCGCCCAGAGGACGCAGCCCTGGGGCTGAAGCGAGGCAAGCCAGAGCCTCGGGTGTGCCCTGTGTGCAGCGCCAAGGTGGGAGTGTCGACTGCAAGCCTGATGGTGCACATGAAAGCCAAGCACCCAGATGCCAGAGTGCCTGACAACACGGAGCCAGAGGAAAGAAAGCCCTAAACCATAGGCGATTTACACAGCTCAAGGGAAGCATGATAAGAATGCGAGCTTCAGCACTGTTCAGTGCAACGCAAAATGTATCTGTAGGTTGCAAGCTCCTCCATCAAATGTTGCTTTATGAGAGGCTCATAAGCCGCTCATACGCTGTGTTCACTTGCTCCATCAGCTTTGGCCCGAACTGCTCTCTCTTCGCAACGCAAGCCTCGCGATGCTGCTTGACCCACATTGCACCTGCAGCGCATGACACGGAGGCAGGCGCATACTTTTGTGACACAAACTGATGAGCGATGCAAGTTGGCCAGTGTGGCAATATTCTGTAACGGGCCAAACGTCCGCAATGAGCAGCCTGCACACCCACGCACCAGGATAATAGCCAACACCGGTGAACCCTTGCACCAGCAGCACCAGCTGCCGAGGGTTGAGGCTTGGCAGCACCTGAGCAGACTGCTGCGCCAGAGTCTGCAGCATCAGCAAGAATGCACAGCATGGCTCAGATGTGACGGCAAGCTGCTTGAACAACACAAAAAGCAACTAGACCCTTCCAGTGCAGGAAGAGCAAGGAGGACATTTGCAAGGATGGGCAACCTACTAAGAGCAAGTACTTGCGGTTCCTGGCCATGTGCGCTGCAGAGTACTCCTCGCACAGCGCAGGCAGCGACTGCACCACCAGCACCAGGTCAGCCCCTGAGGCGTCCACAGCCAGGGTCTTGAAGTGGTCCAGCAGCGAGCACAGCACCTGCAGTCACAGAAATAGGCAGACACCCAAAGGCAGACACCCAAAGGATGGATCAAGACTGCTGTCTCTCATTAACAAACCTGGTGCAACAAGCACCACTGTGGCTACACTTGGAACTCTTTCCCTCACCTTCCACCTGAGGTGAGCATGCATGCCGGCAAGCGCTCCGATGAGGCTTGCCAGCTCAGGTGCGGTGACGTTGTCCAGCTTTGAAACCACTCCTAACGCCAGCAGGTTGCTAAGCTCGTGGGGAACAAAGCCCCCCCACTGCAGGCAGCGTCACAAGAGTTTTGTTTTATGGGGGGAGGAGTGTGCAGCAGGAAAGCTTGGGGGGTAACACTGTACTACGTGCGGACGGTCAGATGAAGGCACTGGATATTCACTCGAGTCCCCCCTTGTACACCTCAGGCTGCACGGCTGCACCAGCAGCAAGCCACCGCACCTGCTTCAAATTATTGGCCAGCTTATACAGCTGCAACACGTCGAGCTCGTGCATGCGGTTCCCCAACGCTGCGCTGTATGCCAGCAGCCAGTCCTGCGGAAGTGCAGTCCCCTGCTGCTTCAACGCCACACTGACAGCCACCAGCGCGGCAGCACTCAGCGTAGGCAGCTCAGGTTGCAGGCGCCCCATGGCCCAGCTTGCAACTGCAGCGGCCTGCTGAAATTTGTGTGCGTCTGCTTCAGCTGTTTCCGCCTGCCCTTGCGCTGGCTCTGAAGCGCCGGTGTTGGCTGCCTTGCCTGTCCCGTGAGCACCTTCTGCTTGAAGAGTTGTGGCAGACGGTTGGCTGTCGCTGAGAACAGATGCAGCATCTGAGCCCACTCCTGCACTTATTGTTGTCACTGCAGCGACGTTTGTAATCAGGCCAGGGGCTTCTTGCCCAGGCAGTGCAGCAATGGTGCTGCAGCGGCGTCGTGCCGCCCAGCCTGCGGCCCAGGCAAGCGTTGACAGCTGTGCTGCGGAAAGACTGCCTGCTTGCTTCTCAACAGATGCTTGCAGCTCGCTCCACCAAATTGCAGTCGTCTCTATCCGCAGCACAGCTGCAGCCCAGGCCACCTCTACCAGTGCAGGCGCAGGAGTGCTGCTGAGGTGCACCCTGCACTCTGCCACCATCGGTGCCACTATACTTTTGAGGCGAGAGGTGTCGAAAATTGACCGTGCCGCACGTGGCTGGCGTGCTGAGGAACCAACCTGGCGAAGCTGAGTAACGAGTTTGGCTGCGAGACAGGCTGAGCGCATGCATTGTTGTGGCGACATCAGGGGTGCTGCCGCTGCCAACTGGCGGCAGACTGCACGCAGTGCCGAGTTGGCAGCAGCACTGTCTTGCTGGGAGGCTGTTGCTGCCGTTGCTGGGCTGCGGGTCCTTGCCAGTTGAATGCATGCAGACAGCATCTCATGTGACATTGATGGCTGCCTGCCCAGCTGCTCCTCCAGCTCTGACCAGCTGCTGGCAAGCTTTGAAGCATGCATTTGTAGTCTGCTGGACTGATGAAGTCTTGGGCCCCAAGCTGCTGCGTGGAATTGAACATGCTGGCGGCCAGCGAGCGATGGAGGCGCAGTCCGTGGCCCTGCCACCGACTGCATCGTATGAACCCCCCAGGCGCGAAAGGCAGGAATGGCGCTTGACACGAACTCGCTCGGGACGAACATCATGTTCACACGCGACCATGTTCACACCAGGGGCCAGCGCGAAGACGGGGCCCCTGGACGCACTCGACCACAAGTCCAATGCAATGACAACGTAGCTAGGCGCACGATGCCAGGCCACAATATAGGGCAGGCGGTGTGGGCCCTGGTGGTGATTCTTGAGTGCCTGGTGGCATGGGCTGCACCTCCAGCTCACCATGTGGTCCTGCGCCAGGGCCGCCGCGCCCATGTAAGCCAGAAAGCAGTGGGGTAACCTGCTTGGACAGTGTCAGGATGGGCTGACAAACCTTCCTTGCGGCTCACTGCATGCTCAGATGGAGGACCGCGTGGCAGTGTGGCATGGCAGTTTATCTGGAGCAGAGTATTACCGCAGTGATGCCAGGTTAGTCTTCAAGATAGTGCTATAGGCCTGTATGCTGCTCTTCGTATGCTTATTGCCAACTGACGCTGGGTTGTCGCCCTTGCCTGCTGCTTGCGTTTGTTGCTTGCAGCATCTATGCTGTGTACGACGGGCATGCCAGCAGCGCAGTCAGCGAGAGCCTGTCGCATCAGCTCCATCAGGCCGTGGTGCAAGAGCTGGTAGCGCAGACTGACGGGTGCGCAATGCAAAGCAGGCCACTCAGGGTATGACGTCTGTTTTGGCCGCTTGTGCAGGTCAACTCAACCACAGCTTATGAGATAAAGCCTTTGTTCTGACCTCCTGTTGCTTCCTTTGCGTATAGCGCGCGTCGAGGCCTGCTGGGCATCAACTACACGATGGCACTCCAGGCTGCCTTTGAACATATGGACCAGCAGCTGATTGAGCTCTTGCAAGCAAACGGCACACTCGTCGGCAGCCAGAGCTCAGGTGCCACTGACAGCACAGGCTCAAGCTCATTCCGCCGCAGTGCTGCAGATGACCCAGGGTCAACGGCGGTTTTGGCAATGCTGCTCCACCAGCAGCGAATGCTTGTCGTTGGCAACGTTGGCAACTCCAGGGCTCTTTTATGCAGCAGCAAGGTGAAAAGGGCAGGTTTTGAGCTGTTGTTAGGTTTGAATACATGCGTCATGACAGATACACGCCAGCATGTACTTTGCAGAGCACCTGCTGCCACAGCCTGCGGTCAATTCCTCGTGCCTGCTGTCTGCGCAGGAGGATGCCAGCAAGGGTGAGCGGGGTCAGCTGCGGCCTATGACCCTCAGCCGCCCTCACGAGCTGTGGCAGCCTGATGAGAAGGAGCGCGTGCTTCAAGCTGGGGGGACAGTCACTGGTGGCAAAGGTGATGGTGGGCTACTCCTGGCACAACTGGGCAAAAAAGTTTTTTTTCGCAAGCTGCGTAGCAGCTGCCGCAGTGCTGTGTGTCTGCCTTTGTCCGCAAGAGACCAAAAGTAGCCTTGTTTGCACCATTGGTCGCTTTCCCTTCAACTGCTTGCTGCTGCAGTCGGCCGAGTGGCGCGTTTGGAGGGTGATTTGGAGTTGTCCCGGGCGTTCGGGGACCTGCGGTATCGCCACAAGGGGCTCATTGCCATCCCAGAGGTGCATGGTCCAAGGGCCCTTGACAAAGGTGCGCATTTGATGCAGCGACCATCTAGCGAGCACTTGAGTGGCATCGCAGCATGGCCCTGCCGTCATGGGCTAGCCGTATACTAGGGGCGCACTACCAACCTCTGCACCTGCTGCTCCTGTTGCTGCAAGCGCGTTCAAAGTGCGTTTGGCCCAAAGACCTGGATGCACATGGCCTGTAGGCCCTTGTTGCCAGGCTTATTTCCTGACCCAGCTGCCGTTCACACCTTCCAATGCAGGTGATGAGTTTCTTGTGCTTGCCTCGGATGGCTTGTTTGAGGTCATGAACCCGACGGAGGTGTGTGCTCACGCACACGCTGCAGCAGCGGGCAAGGGCCACCCAGCGCTGTCCGCACCCCGCCCACCCGCCATCCCACTCCACAGCACTCCACCATCCGCGGCACAGCAGGCGCGTCAGCTGCTGCTACTTGCCGCCCAACCATTGACCAGAGCAGCATCCACAGTTGCTCAGGCACTGTCTTCGCTGTTTGACATAGCCCTACTGCAAGGTGGCTTTCTACCTTGGCAGTCCCCAGCTGAACCGCCAGGACTGTCGGCCTGCTGCGACTGTTGTGGCAGGAAGGCCTGTGACCGTCAGGCTGCAATAGCGGCCCGGCGGGCACGCACCATCACCGCTCGCGCTCACCACCAGCGCACTGCAGCTGCCTCATGTGAAGCGCCTAGCACACCTGCCAAGGTGGCCCCCATGGCCGAGGCGGTGGCGTGGAGGTTGATTCAGGAGGCCTTCAATCGCGGATCCATGGACAACCTGGCGGTTGTGGTGGTTGACCTCACCACCCTGTCCAGAGACGCTGATGGCTGGGGCAGTATACCCCTGGCCATGGCCGCATCCGAGTCCCAACAGCGACTTTGGGTGAGTCGGGCGCTCAGTCAGCGGCAAACAACGCTGTGTGTCCGGCTTTCAGCCAGTTTTGCAGCTCAATTTGTGGGCGATGCGGATGCAGGCAGCATGTTGTCGTCTGCTGTACTTTTCTTTCGCTGTGCTGCGCCCCGACACAGGAGTGCTGAGCACTTATTGACATTGCACTGTGTCAGGCTACCGTCTCACTGGCTTAAGCCACAACCGCTTGCTACCCTGTGTACCTTGTAGGTACCCGACGGCAGTTGGCCTCTTGCGGTAGCTCACAGGCCCGTACTGCTCAGCAACTGCGCGCATACAGACGCAGGCCACAACGCTGCTGAGGGCTGCGCTTGGACGCTTCACAGCACTAGCAGCGCCCTGGCCAAGGTCGCCCCAGGTGCCAAGGGCGCCAACCCCGCACAGGACTTTTTCGAGAGCCTGGCGACAGCACCGAACGGGTCGGCGTATGTCCTCACTGAGCGCCTGGCGGTTATGCCGTCACGTTCAGAGTGGCATGCGCATGCCTATGGCTCCGGCAATTGGTCATCTGACCAGCAGTGGGCCGTCACTTGGCCCTTGCAGCTGTCGGTGCTGTCCAGGGCTTGGGAGGGGCCGCTTGCGCTGCACCTGCTGCTCCCTGACATGGAGCAGGAGGCGGCAGAGCGCACCACAGAGGTTGTCGTGGGCCCGGACGCAACCCCAGCATCCGTGGAAGTTCACCCGCATCCTGACACCTCGGGGCAGCATGCACAGGCAGCGCTTACAGCAGGGGCTGTGGCGCAGGTTGATGTCCTGCGGGAGTGGAATGGCCTGCTGGACCTCTTGGCCTCTGTGTGTTTGATCCACGATGTCGTGCCCCAGCAGCAGCAGCAGCAGCAGCAGCAGCAGCAGCAGCAGCAGCAGCAGCAGGAGGGCACTGCCGAGGGCAGCGCAGTGGTGCTGATCAACGCTACCGACGGCGCTGGCTCCTGCGCCAGCAGCCTCGCCCCGCAGCCCGCTGCATCCAGCCAGGCGCCAAGGGCGTCCATTCATGGCGTTCCGGATGCACAGCCTCCGCACAGCAAGACGCCGCCTTCCCCACTTTTGGCGCCTGGGTCCACAGCACGACGTGGTGCAGCGCCCCCGCTGCCAGGGCCGCTGATGTCGGCAGCTGCCCCTCCACCGCTGGTGTCAGCGCACTTTGATGCAGGGGGGGGACGCAGCCGCAGGGGCCGGGCGCTGATGATGAGCGAAGACGAGGAGGAGGATGCGGAGCACCATCAGTCTGAGGGGGCCCACAGCCATGGAGCAGCATCCAGCCAACGGCCGCACGTCCCTGCCGCTGGTGGCAGCAGTGCTCACTCTGCAGGGCTTGGCGAGCCTAGTGCCTCAGACCGCACAGACGGCGCTCGCTTACAGGCGTCAGGACCCAACCCCGGCCCAGGTCAGGACAAAGAGGCCGATGCAGGCACCGGACAGGAAGCCATGTTGCCAGGCCCAGTGGTCAGCACTGGCTATGGTGGCAGGCAGCACGCCCTGTTCCTGGGCGACAGCTCTGTGTACCGCCTTAACCAGCGCAGGGGCCAGGGGCACTTTGGCGAGGTGTGGCAGGCGGTGCAGTACGGCACCAACATCCCTTCGCCCTGCCGCACGCCCGGGGAGCCGTGCGAGCATGCGCAGGGTGGTGCGTGGGTGCCCAGGGGCCGATTTGTTCTCAAGCGGCTGCTGACCGAGAAGGACGCAGGTGTGAAGCTGAGTGGGTTGCGAGAGGTGTACTTTGGGGAGCTGCTGCGGCGCCACCAGGCCAGCGCGGACGCGGGCGTCAGGGAGCCGAGCACCGCTGGGGCAGTACACCTGGAGGGCTTCCAGCACCTGGTGAGTCACGCTGTGTTCTGAATGGATGTATTGGGCGGCGCTTAGTTTGATGAGGTCGAGTGCTGTGCCTCTGCAGGGCTGGAGTGGGGTGAGGTTGCGGGCTTTGCAGATATGTGAAGGGTGCTGTGTGCTGTGCGTCATCTTCCTGCTTGGCCTACAGGTACGCTTTGTGGAGTCGTTTAGTGCTTCCAACACCGACCACAACACGTTGGACACTCACCCGGGGGATGATGCGCAAGGCACGGACCAAGGCACAGACCTGTGGATCGTGCTCCATGACGAAGGCAAGAGCCTGCATGACCTGATGTATGAGGCCGTGTCGCTTGCGGGGCCCAGCAGCGATGAGGGTGGCAGCGAGTCGGCGGGAGCAGAGGGGCAGCAGCAGTCGACAAGTGACGGGGCGTCACCAGGGTTTGAGATTATGGGTGCAAGCAGGTGGTGGCGCGGGATGCGGCAGTCGCCGCAGGGGCCTGACTTTATTCGCCAGCTGATGCGCCAGCTGATGCTCGCCCTGGATGCGCTGCACGCGCTGAACATTACGCACCGCGACGTCAAGCCGGAGAACATGCTGCTGAAGGGCAGGCCTTCTTGGCAGCGCCCAGGCTGCGGCACGCCCAACCAGCCGCAGACTGCTGGCGGTGCCGCTGGCCCCACATCCAGCAAAGCCAACAAGGGCTGGCGGCCAGCAGACACTTCAGACATGAGCTCCAAGAGCAGCGGGGCAGGTGCTGGCAGCGGTGCTGGTGCATCATCATCATCACGCCAGAATTCGGGAAGCGCAGGCAGCCAAGCTGCTGGTCAGCCCAACTGCGAGAGCCCCGGTGACGGTTACCACGTGCGGCTGATTGACCTTGGGTCAGCCATTGACCACTATAGCTTGCAGGTGCGGCGGTCACGCTTGTTCGCATTAAGGGGCGGCAGGATAAGCAAACATCTGACGTACCCCACAACCATGCTGCCTTGTTCCCTGTTGGTTGGGACAGAATCTGTATGGGTCTGAGGGCCCAAGCGCTGCCGAGCTAACCCTAGAGTACGCCCCACCCGAGGCATTGTTTGGCAGGTATGTACGTAGGTCACAGGTGTGAGCCGGACAGACCACACAAGTAACCTAGCCAGATCAAACACCCACGCAAGCGCCCAAATTTTTCACACCTGGTGTTTGCTGGCGCAGATATTGGGAAGGCAGCCATGGGCTGAAAGCCAACGCTTGGGCGCATGACATTTGGGCCGCTGGCATCGTGTGGTTGGAGCTACTGCTGGCAACACCACAGGTTTTCCAGCTACCAGCGTGAGTCACCGAAAGGCACAGGCATGGCATGGCTGTTGCGCATCAATCAGTGTCCGTCGCACCATCTGCTTGAAGCTGCTGCTGCTGCTGTTACCCAATGCAGTCACACGCGTGCCATGATTGACGTCAAGCTGCGCATGTCAGAGCGTTCGGAGGGAGACCAGCAGCTGCTGTACCTGCTGCGAGGCATGATGGAGTGGTGCATATACCCACCACAGGTGCGGGGCTTTCCAACACGCTCAGGTGCACCCTTCAAAGGCACACAACAACACTGTTTCAGCGTGGGAATGAATGTCCTGTTGTGTTGGTGTGCATATGCAATGCAGGTTCCAAGCAAGCTGCGGGGACGCAAGGAGCTGGTATCCTGGAGCTGCACAGAGCAAGCAGCGATGCAGCTTATTAAATCTCGTGACCCCACCGGTACGTTTAAGGTACCCTTGACTTGCAAGTAAATCTGTACCGGGCACTGCTCTTGTCTCCACCGCGTTGACAAGCTTGCCTTGCCTGAGATATGCCATGGTGCGCCATGCTGTCATACACCATACAGGCGTGGGCATTGACAGCCTGACCGCTGTCAGCCTGTTGCGCCGGCTGCTTCATTGGGAGCCTGGCATGCGGCCGACAGCCCGCCAAGCCCTGAACCATGCATACTTCACACGGACGGCTCCCGTGGACTCAGCCCACTGTGCACCATTTGGTGAAGAAGGCTGGTGCTAGAAACAACGCGTGTTCCTGTTACTGGTACAGGAACTCGGACTTGTGCATTATGCAAATGTGTGTTCAATGTGTGGACTCAATCGTTGTAACTTTGAGCGACCTGCAGGGGCGTTGGCCGCTTTGAATACGCTTAAGCCGCGCACTCTTTGCATCCGTGGCTCTGCGCTGCATTCCCCTTCCACAGCGCTCGCTATAAGGGCCAACACGCAGCACCCCACCACTAGCCCCAGCACGTTGGCCACAGCAACCGTCGGCATCGTGTCGTTGTCGCGAACATGGCTGCTGGGTGAGCAGACATTGCAATGTTTTGCGGCGAACAGAACATGCGCGCGCGGCAGTTGGTCCAGTGCTTGGAGGTGAACGCGGCCAAGCGTGCGGCCGTGCCGTGAGCGGCGCCGCACATGTCAGCTCATCATGGCAGCGTGGCAGGGCGCAGGCAGCCAGCAACACCTGAATTGAACATCCCCTCTAAGGCCTGCCTGCCCCGCAATACCCCACCAATGCATGCAGATTCGACCCCCGCCGGCACTCCTCAGTGGCATTGTCCATCAGGGAAAAGCACAAGAATTATGGAACCATGTGAGTGTTGAGTATGGTGTCTGCAGCACCATATTGCCTGCCATCAACACGACAGGCTTGCCCCCACTCACTGTTTGTTATCTGAACGTGTACATGCAGGAGCCACGACACTCCTCTCAAGTCATACATGGTGAGTATAGAATGCTCGCGCCATGCTGCAGATGTGCTACAGAGAAACACGTGATCATGTGACCTGACGGAGGTGCGCCCTGTCTGCCGTAGGTTGGACCCAGCAAGCCGGATGCACCAGGTATCAACAGCCTGCGCCGCCCCAGCACCTCCCCCGCCGGCATGGGTGGCAACGCTCGCGGCATTGCAGGCGTGAAGACCAGCAACCCGGATGCGCATCCGCAGTTCTTGGGCGCTACTGGGAAGTGGATCCAGGGCCAGCTGCCAACCTTAATTGCGGAGTCGCAGGCGCAGCCGCTCAGCGCGACAGGCACGCTATCCGCGACGCTTCCCGGGCAGCACGGAGCGGACCGTCCTGTGCGCCCTCTCACCACAGTGTACACGTACCATGATGTCAGTCCCATTGCAACAGCAGCGTTTGTACACGACGGCGAGCCCAGCGACCCAGTAGCCACCGTCAGGCACCCCCCCAGGCCAGCCCTGCCCAGCGCCATGAACGGCTCAGCCACATCTTCGTTCACAGATAGAGCTGCAGCCATTGGCAACCCCACCACACGCAAGGAGTCTGTGGAGAACTTCTGGAACCGCCTGGGCGCTTCGTACAACCTCAAGACAGGCGACGTCAATCGCGCCGAGGATCTGGGTCGCAACGTGGTGCCTGGCACGCCCAACTGCCGCCTGGTCGGCAGCAGATGGCGCTTCATTCCCAGGCAAGCGGGTAGATTCTAGCGGCACGCAGGAGGTGCAAGGGATGCCAATTCCTGGTTTTGGCAAGCTGTACCTTGGTTTGACATGCAAGCTTGCTGAGCAAGCCATAACATTCATGCGCAGGCCGGTCGACGGCGACGTGATCTACACAGATTTCTACGGCAGGTGCGGCGAGGACCCATGCAACTTTTACGGCCGGCGCTACGATTTACAGACCACCGAGTTCAAGCAGAACTGGCTGGTTGATGACAACGACTACATCAAGGTGCAGGCATCAATGCCAGGTGCGTGGTGTCAGAATTGGATTGGTACCGTCACCTCACCTGGCTGACCTGAGCGTGATATGTTGCTGTAGCCTGGGAGCTTGACCAGCTTCAGGCACCCTGCACGGCAGTGTCGATGGTGTGATGTACTTGCTTTGCATGCGCAGGCATCCATACGTTGCGAACGCGCCCTGGCCTGGCCGTGGATGCCACCGTCGTCAGCGGACCCTCTGCAACGTTGGAGAAGCTGTCCCCTTACATGGTACGGCTACAAATCGGGGGAACCTGCTGTCAAATCGCAAGGCTGCACGTTTGTGATGCCACCACAAGTCCGTGTCTGGATTGCAGGGCCATGTTGCTGATGCACTGACAGCTCTTTGGTTTGGTGTGTGTCTGCAGGCAAAGCAGGCACGGGGAGTGCACAAGCTCAACGCTTTCGCTCGCGTTCGTGCTGTAAGCTCAAGGCCAGAGTGGAGCACCTGAAGCTCGTTTGTGCATAAGCTTGCAAGGAGACAGGGTGAAATATCTCAATGCTGTGAGGATTGCGGGGCAGGGGCAGGCCTGAACAGCGAGTATACTGCATAGCTTCTTTTCCGAGGTCATGCTGACTGAGCACAGCCTGCTGGTATACAACCATCAAGCGCACAACACAAACCTGGTCAGTCAGCTTTGTCGCATCATGTCACATATGTGCTGACATCGGTCTCGCTTGAACAGGTTGGTGAAACCTGAAGGCGACACTGACTGAGGTTTCCCGTGACCCGTCCACCTGGCTCCTTCACTGTAAGGCACACTCTCTTGGTAGCTGCCACCGGAGGGTTATAGCAGCCCCGGGCGCCATAAAACCTGCGCATCCTGTGCATCCCTCAGAGAGGGCAACAGCGGCATTCAGGTAGTGCGCCTCATCCTGCTGCCAAAACAACCCCGCACGCCGCGCAGTTGCCCATAGCACCTGATCTTCTGGTTTGCTGACCTGTTGCTTGTCTGTCTTGCGCCTGCTTGTTCCTTGCGCACGAGGCTTGGAACGGTACCTATGCCTCCCAACTCGTTGCTCTTTTGGGGGGGATGGAGTCTTGTTGTGTAAACCAGCTGAGCTGAGCCTTATGAACAGCCATGGGCCATGGTGAATGCAGTCCGCCATGGCCCCGTCACTGCGCCTAGGGGACAAGGCGGCTGGGGCCTGCGCTTGGGAGCGTCGGCCATAGGTTGATCTTGGGTTTCAAATGGCACAAACCCCACAGCCTCCCTGAAGCTGGCTGGGGGAGGCGGCAACTGCGGTGTGGGCTCCTCCCGCTGCTGCTGCAGTGGCAAGTGGGCTGAAGGCTGCTGCTGTGGCTGGACCACAGACGCTGCAGACAGACAGGGGGGTTACAGGGAGCCACCAGAACTGGCGGAGGGAGGAAAAAAGGGAAGGAGCGGCACTGATGGAAACCACGAAGCATTCGGGAAGGGGAAACAGCAAGGGCCCCACGCACGAGCTGCCGGGGCCAGCTACCCCCAAGACCCAAACAAGCAACAGCAACCCCGCTGCAAGGAGGTGCAGCACAAGAGCGCAATGGCGCGTCAAACATCACCAAGCAGCAGGGCAATCAACCACTAGTCAAGGGGGCAGCCAGCCTGCACCACAAGGCAACCCCCAAGGGGTCCCAAGCCGAAACAGGCAGTAAAGACTGTTCATGAACTTTTTGCTTCTGATCAGAAGCAAAAGCAAAGCGGCCCGAAGGCCAGTCACAGGGCAAAAGGCAGAGGCGAAGGCCGCTAGGCAAAACGGGTCAGGTCGCCGCTGGTCTAACCTGCTGACCCCCAACGATAAGCACAGCCCGCTTGGCTGGCACTCCCCTTGGCTGGCACTCTTGGCTGCCACAAAGGCAGGCCAGAGAGCCGCCTGCTGACGCTGCTCCTCAGCGGTGAGCACCTCGAAGGTGGTTGTGCCCGTGCCCATCAGGGCACAGCGGCGCTGAATCAGGCTGTCCTCCTGAGCCAGCGTGGCAACTTCCAAGAAGATGCAAGGCACAGCGTCGGGGCCGCGGCGGACTGAGTCCACCACAGCCCATGGCTGTTCAGAGGGCAGGTGCTCCGTCAGGAACGCCGCAAGTCGCCCCATGGTGGCGCCTGGTCCAGCCTTAATAAGGGCAGGGACCTCACGGCCCTTCAGAACAAAGAACCGCAGCACCTGAGCCTTGCCAACAAGGTCAGCACCAAAGGGAAAAGGCGGCTGGAGCCGGCGCCCGGGAGCGTCGGCCATAGGTTGATCTTGGGATGCAGGCGGCGCACCCCCCACAGCCTCCTTGAAGGTGGCTGGGGGAGGCGTCGGCTGCGGTGTGGGCTGCTCCCGCTGCTGCTGCCACAGTTGCGGGGGGGCTGAAGGCTGCTGCTGTGGCTGGACCACAGACGTCTGTTGATCAGGTGATGGGAGCGCCATGCTGCCACGCAGCTGCATGGGCACCTGCCCCAGCTGCTGTAGCTGCTGGATAGTCTGCTGCTGACTGTCTGTCACATGCTGCAGGATCTGCTCGCGCATGGAGTCCATGCTTGCTGCCCGATGCTCCTGCGCTGCTGCTAGCTGCGTATGCAGCTTGTCAACACGTGCATATAGCGCCGCAATGTCCCTGCTTTGTTGCGCTATCACCTGCTGCATCTGCTGCTGCCGCTCCTCAAGGCCGTGTACGCAGTCAGACAGACAGAGACAGAGGGGGGTACAGGTAGCAGCTGCAAGGCCCGAAAAAGACAGACAGACAGAAGGGGTTACAGAGAGACACCAGAACTGGCGGAGGGGGGGGACAAGGGAAGGAGCGGCACAGAAGGGAACCACAGGAAGACAGGAAGAGAGTCTGAAAGGCCCCCGCGCTCAAGCAGCGGAGGGCAGCCTGGCCCCAAGGCCTCAAACCAGCAACCAAATTACTGCTCCAAGGCGCAGCACTAGAGCGCTTAAGCGCGTCAAACGCCAAGAAGCATCAAAGCAACAAACTGCCAAGGGGTCAAACTGGCCCGAGCCGCAAGGCACCCACCCAGTACCCAAACCCACACCGCTGCTCCTGCATGCGGGCCTGCAACTGTGCGTGCAGGGTGGTGGGATCCTGGTCATCCAGCTGCCACTTGACCGTGCGCTGATCCTGCCTAAGCTCAAGTTGCAGCAGGGCTTACCCCAGAGAGGCATCTGAGGGATAACCTCCGGTTGCAGCAGCTCCGGCCGGACCCCTCTGACTGGCTCCAACGAGACCAGCCCACGCAGCATCAGGGCAAGAATCCCTGGCTGTGGCATGGCCCACACAGCCTGACCCGGCAGGCGATCCGTACCCTGGATCCCCGTGGCGGCAGCAACCGCCAAGGGGGCAAGGGCAGGGTGCGCCGCTGGGCAGAGTCTGTGCAACTGCTGCTCAATCAGTGCAACCCACAAAGGCCGGGCCTCGTCAGTGCCAGAACCATTCTCGTTTTGCAACTCAACAGGGTCCACAGCCAGCCAAACAACAAAATGCTTAGCAAGCATGGCATGGCGGGCCCGGACATGCTGAGCCATGGGCAGGAGGCCAAAGCCGCCTTTACTAGGCCTGCCGACAAGGAAGGCAGACTGCACGCCAGGCAGGCGCTGCTGGCCTGACTCAGGCCCAATGCCTTTGTCAGCCAGCGCCACCGCCTTGCGCCACAGCTGCTCAGCCGTGTCACATGTCACGCGGCTCACAGCATGTGCGCCTGCGCACTGCGCCCTGCCAAAGGCTGACAAGCCGAGCCGCGGAATGCGCGTGAGGCGCTTGTTCGTACCGCCCATACGCTCCTGCCACTTAACCCTAGTAGCAGGGTCACCGCCATTCGCGAACACCAGCCCCAGCGCGCCCGTCTCGCCTTCCACAGGCACGCCTGCCACCTCAGTGGGCACCTGCCCGAA